>CM048818.1:23695882-23950588 GCA_026586065.1 Dioscorea zingiberensis | reverse complement strand
TTAGGATTAAAGAAACTACCTTCAGCTTTGTAGTATGCCTATCTGGAAGAGAATGCAAAACTTCTAGTTATTATCTCCTCCAGCATGGAGACGAAACAGAAGGAGAGGTTATTATCAATGCTAAAAAGGCATAAAAGGGGGTTGGCATGGAAGATAGCGGATATTAAGAGGAAAAATCCAACCTTCTGTACACACAAGATTTTGATAGAAGACAATTACAAACCCAAAGTTCAACTGAACCCAAACATGAAGTGGTGAAGGCAGAAGTAAAAAACTGCTCGACGTTGAAGTCATCTACTCCATTTCTGATACTTCTTGGGTCAGCCCGGTGCAGGTGGTTCCAAAGAAAGGAGTGATGATCGTTGTGCAAAATAAAAGAAACGAGCTCATCCCAACAAGAACTATCACAGGGTGGAGCGTATACATTGACTATCGAAAACTCAATGATGCTACCAGAAAAAGATTATTCCCAGTACACTTCATCGAAAAGATGTCGGAGTGACTCTTAGGCCATTACTACTATTGCCTCCTGGATGGAATGTCTGGATACCTACAGATCCCATAGCCCCTCAAGACCAAGAAAAAACGACATTTACATGTCCATACAGTACGTTCGCCTATCACAGAATGCCCTCTGGTTTGTGTAATGCACCTGCCACTTTAAAATGTTATATGATGTCTATTTTTGATGATTTTTTAGAGGATATCATGGAAGTTTTTATGGATGATTTTTCTGTATTTGGCGATTCTTTTGAACTATGTCTCCATAATCTAGAACGGGTTTTGCAACGTTGCCAAGAAACCAACCTGGTTTTAAATTGGGAAAAATGTCAGCTCATGGTCCAAGAGTGCATAGTCTTAGGACACAAAATTTCTAAACATGGTATAGAGGTAGATAAAGCAAAAACTGAAACCATTGAAACATTCCCACCCCCTGTATCAGTAAAAGTTGTTAGAAACTTCCTAGGACATGTCAGGTTTTATCGAAGGTTCATAAAAGATTTTTCAAAAATTACTAAACCTTTGACTAAACTACTAGAAAAAGATCCCACCTTTGATTTTACAAAAGAATGCATGAAATCATTTACCACTTTGAAAAACAGCTTGGTCGACGATCCAATCATGGTGGCCCCAAATTCGAGTTCACCTTTTGAACTAAGTTGTGATGGAAGTTATTTTGTAGTTGGAGAAGTTTTAGGGAAAAGAAGGGATGGGCACTTTTGCCCAATCTACTATGCAAGCAAGACATTGACAGACGCCCAAGAAAACTACACAATGAAAAAGAAGTTATTAGTTCTGCTAAAACATTCGACAAATTCCATCCTTATGTAGTTTTGTTGAGAGTTAATTGTTTACACTAACCATGCAAATTTAAGACATCTCATGAACAAACACGATGCATAAACCTCGCTTTAATTCCATTGGGCGCTATATCATAGAATTGGATCCTGAGATCGTGAGAAACAGTAGATCCGAAAACGTGAGGTAGTCGCATCAAGCATATCTCCGACACTAGAAGGGTCCGATCACCTGTAATGAGAAGTTAGGGACGCCAATGATGCATTCTTGGATGAGAAATTATACCTAATGGAAAAAGTCAGAGGAAGATGAAATCCCCAATTCGCTGATTATACAAATTATCTTGGAGGCTGTACACTTCTGTGAGCTTTCAACCAAAGAAAGAAAAAGTTTTTCGACCATGAGCATTAAGTTTGGGAAGATCTGTACCTGTACAGAATTTGCGCAGACTAAGTAGTCAGAAGATGTGTGTCACATGACGAAGGGCGGGAGATACTCAAACACTGTCACACCATACCAATAAGAGGACACTGTAACGTAAATGTAACAACGGAAAAGTTCTTAACGGATTCTTTTACCTACAATGTTCAATGATACATGTGCATTCATCCAACCATGCGATAGATGCCAAAGGGTAGGAATCATTTCTAAAAGGGACAAGATGAATCAAAACCCAATTCAACAAATGTGAAGTGTTTGACGCCCGGGAATCAACTTCACGGAGCCTTCCCCAACCCCCAATGGGAACAAACGCATCTTATCGTGAAAGTGTGACCACGTGTCAAAATGGGTAAACGCTCAAGCTGCTACCAACTAACGACGCTAAGGTGGTGGTAAAGTTCCTCAAGAAACTATTCTTCCACCGTACACCACGCATACAACTATAAGTGATCTAGGGACACATTTCTCGCAACACACAATTAGAGAAAATCTGGAAGAAGCACAAAATGACACATAAAATGGCCACCCAATATCAATCACAAAACAAGCCACTAAGTTCAAGTCTCAAATCGGAATTAAAATGGATTCTTGAGAAAACAAAGAGACAACATAACATACGCCATTGGTCGAAAAATTGATGATGCACTATGGGTAGACATGGCGTGTTCTATAGGACCCTAATCAAAAGCATCCTATACCGATTGATTTTACGGCAATGCGTGCTATCCGCCAAATCGAACTAGAACATCGAGCATGTTGGGAAACAAAATTCGAATTTCCAATCTCAGTTAAGAAGTCGGGCTTAAAGCAAAAATTCTAGCCGAACGACTTGGACAAGTGGCGTAAGGAACGCCTTACGAACGTCTGTTATACAAGGAGCGCATCAAGCTATTTCATGATTCATATATAAAGAAGAGTCGGTAATTTCAAAGATAGGTGATCAAGTTCTACTCTTTAACTTATGCCTAGGTTTATTCCTGTGAAAACTCAAGTCAGTCGGTGGTCCGCATAATTTCCACCGTGAATCCCAAGTTTCCGTTCCCTCACGGAGCAATTGAAATCACACATCCAACCAAGGGCACGCATAAGGTAATGAGCAACGGGTCGGCCAGTATAGTGGGCAGGTGAAAATCCGCTTCAACAAAGAAAACGGGAAGCTCTACCTATTCGAGCCGCACTCTAACATAACAAGCATATCAAGCTAAATTTACATTAAACAAGTACTTCTTGGGAGGCAAACCTACGTTAGGGTTAGTTTTTATTTCATCTTTCTAGTTTGCTTTAAGATTTTAGCGTTAGATATACGACCGTGGTAAACTATCCTTTCGATGATGATCTCAATAATTTTGTGGCCCTAAAATGCATAATGATCAAATCCTTTTGTCTTTGGAGTTACTAACACATACGCCCGTGGAGAAATTGAGAAAGTAAGGATGTGCTATGAAGCAAATAGAGAAGTGTGCACGGGTCCATGCACCCATCGCGGCTTCGCATCGCACAATATATTGGGAAATTACACTCGGCTAAAGTGATCAAGCACGCATCGGCCAAGGCAAAAGACTTGCACGAGCATGTGTATTGCGTGGGTGTGAACGCTTTAAGTCCGAGTAAACTTGCATGCATTACTTTCCGCAGGTACCCGTAAGTGACCGTGCATCTTCTAAGGAAATTTAAGACACAACTGACTTGTGAAACATCACGGCCGGTGCTTCTTACTTTGCACAAGTGTGCAACTTTAGGCTGATGAAACAAGGAGAGATGCATGAGCATCCACTACGTTACAACAAACCGCAGTCTAACTCAAGCACGTGGACCAGAAATCAAAGCTTTCAATTTTCATACCACCCACACCTGGTCAGAATTGAAATCTTCTTAAAGAAGCGTCCGACATACTCTTCTACAAAAACTCGAATTCCTCACATCCAAGTTCGCAGACTCCTAACTTTATCCTATATATAGAAACATAACAAGACTGCAGGTAGGATCCAAGTGTCCTCCTCCAAACAGCCTGAAGCAAGGCTCAGCCTCTCGCTGGGCCACCACTAATGTCGAGTAGGGTATAGCAATTAACATCAGTTATCTCAATCCATGACGCAGGAAGAGACAATGAGAAGAAAACTCCCAATCCCCTCTAACTAATGCTCCGATTGCGGGCCATCACGTAAAGATAGTTATGCTTCTGACTACAACAACAGCAGATTCCGCGTGATTTCTACGGAAAATTGATTGTCATCAACAAAACATCATCCTTGAAGCAGGGTGGGCCTCACAAATGCAAGGTCCATGACAACTCCTCGCCAATTGGGAGCATGGGACCGCCTCTAGGAAATAAAATGAACGGCGAGACGTATCAAGAGCTATACACTAGAAGTCCTATCCCAACCCCTCCCACACAATCATCAAGGGGCGGTTTCTTTGCACCCAACAAGATATTAGATTGAATTTTATATAGGAGGCACTCATTAGCAAATGAATGAGTTACATGGAAAGTTCGCTAACCCACATAAATCTTGGCCTCCATGAATTAGCTGCCGCTCACCCGTAACATAATGAGTACAACTCCTGTTGGAAGACAACAACAAAAGAGGGATGGGATGCTTGAGCAGATGACATGTTGGAGGAGTTTATTGTGTCAAAGATGAATTGCACTCACGACCCACACCTATATCAAAAGTGCTCTCCTAGCCACTGTCCCCGCCCTCGTGGCACTATTCACACGAGTTCTTAGCGCTACACCATTGCTAAGGTGGTGCGATAGTAACCGGCTGTGAGTCGGCAAGAACAAAGACTTTCTTATTCCCCGTTAGAAGTATATATCGGACCATGGATTCATAAATTCACACAGGCTACACAGCCAGATCTCCTTCGCTGGATTGGATTTGTAGCTCAATTCCTCTTATATATTGAGCGCGTGGACAAACTCCCGTGAGTATATGAGTGATATCTGTCGTACCCGGACCTTACATCTACGAGTCTCGCAAAAGGGATCTTGCTGCTTACTATCCAAAACAATCGATCGAGAGGGATGACAATTCAGGTGGGGCTAAAGTGCCGATTACGACGCAATCACCCTAGAAACCATCGCGAGTAATGAGGATGCCTATTAGGTGTCTACCTACTCCACATGAAAGCATAAAAATACAAGCACATGTCCAACCCCCACGTTCAAATCTCTATAAATAATCAGTAAAAAAAAAAAACTAGAACTCGCACCACCACTTCTACCGCCACCAAGGGTCGGGATCCAAGTCAACCCTAGTCGACCGAATATTACATGTTTATGGGATGGGTAACGATAGCACTCATCCGGATAGTATCTTACGGACACATGACACAAAGCGACATGGGGGCGGACGGATTTAGGGAGGAACAGATGCCGATAAAGTTGGACGACGCAGGATAACCTCTGGAAGCACTTGATCACCGCGTCATCGTTATCTTTTATTTTACCACTTTTTGGATTTTTCTTTTTACGCTGAGTCAGCCCGCTTTGTCAATAAAGCCTGGTTTAGTCTTTTCTACTTATGCTATATGGAGCCTCAAACCTTTTGTGCCTTCCAATGTTCTCGGGATATCTTTGAATTTCACACGTATAAAGGCAGAAACACAAAGTACCGCATACATCACGATACACATATTAAAATAAGCTGTCACTTTTTCTCCCATATTGATCGCTTCACATGTCATATCTTTTTAGCGTGCATATATTGTGTGCATTGGGGACAATGCAGCAATTCTAAAGATGTGGGTAGGGAGAGGGGGGGTTAACTGCCGTAGGGAGAAAATTATGGCATATTTCAGTAAGTGATTGGAGTGCTTATCTAGGATGGTTCATATGGGCAGGAATTAATGCGAGTCCACTTTTTAAAGTGTCTATAGGGTCAGAACATTTAGTAGTTGAAGCGCTGAGAAATTTTCTCAAAATTACATACTATTAATTTTGCCTCAAATCCATATTTCTCATACAAAGTCTTGAGCACAAAACCATAATTATGTTGTCAAATTTTTGTCCTTCCGCTTAGGCTCTGGATTACGACTAGTTCAGTTGCAAACCATACCTTAGTTTATGTTATTGATAGTAAAAAAGAAATAAAATAAATAAAAAATATAAATGCTAAGGTATGTATTTGATCTTTAGTATTGAATAAATTCAGTAAAGTCGGATCCCTTCCTCGATGCCCTACCAAATGTAAGTTGGATTCATTAGGAACGCCCAACTAGAAAAGATGGTAGAAAGAGCTATCACCTTTGAAGCGTGAAAGCTGCTCTTGAGCGGTCAGATCTTAGGCATCACAAATGTTCACTTGATGACCTACTGGGAAAATGGCTACCTAATTGGATGTATGCAATTACTACCCAACTAGAAGTTTCAAAAAGAGCTTACTTTAGAGAATAAGGTATATAACCATTGGAGTCGTGATTGAGTCAGTAAGGGGCACCATGGAAAGGGTCACACACACACACGTGGGGAGTGCGAGTACAAGGCAAAACTTATTTTCCATTAAAACTATTTATAGTATTCAGCACTGTGTTTTCTTGGGCACCGGAGGAACTCCTAACTATTTTGAGATCGGAGATTTTGCACTTATCTATTTTCTTTATATTTTCTTTGCTTAAGGACAAACAAAAGTTCAAGTGTGGGGGTATGATAAGTACACAATTAAACATATATTTCTATCATATTTGCATTACACTTATCCTCGTTGTCTTACATCAATTTCTCTTTTTGTACTCTTTTGGTTTGTTTTGTGATCTAGTATGTAAAATGGACACTCGTGAGCAAAAAGGAGCGAGAAACTAACAAACCATGACGAAACCAGCTAAATAAGGGCTTTACAAAGATGTGCACTACTTAGGAGCAATTGTGCACAGCTATGCACATGCCCGTGCAACTGTCGGATTCAAAACATATGAATTCCACCCGCGAATGACTTGCACGGGCATGGATTAGATGCGCTCACCTGTGCTATATTAATATGAAATCTATATAAACCCGCTGAGGCCATTGGAAAAGGGGACTTTGGTATATTGGTCTTCGATGGGTATTCTGAGCGGCGGCTAGGGTTTCAAGAGAAGATTGAAGGGGAAGAAGACATCGAGCAAAGGAGTCCCTATGTTTTCAATTATGTCTTTCTTCAATATCTTTGTTATGATTTCCATTACAATATGAAGCTAAACAACTTTTGTGGTGCTTCGGACACATGAACCCTTGAATTATTTGTTAATTGAACTCCGGTAATTATTTGCTTTTCCCTTTATTGATAATTCTTGCGATCCTACTTGATTGATTGCATTATAACGGGTGCATGAGCCATAATCATATACCTCGTTATATTCTAACGGTACCGTGGTGCTTACCTCAAGTATGATTTGCATGTCATTATTTGCCTTCGTCCATATCTCTCTTTGTTAGGTCATAACCAGGTATAGGGTATTGAGTCCGATTTGCTTGCTGAAAGATCAGATGTAGCATGTAGATGGTGTAATTATCAAACTCCCAAGAATTAATCAATGGATAGCTAATATTAGGAAGTCAATTATTAACAAAGGAATTATGAGGGATTGCGATCTGGGGTACCAAGCCTCTTTTCTGATTGCCCATAACCCACTCACTATTCACATGAGTTCCTTTCTAGGATAAGTAATCAAACAACAAACATCACCCTTCTTTTAGACTAGATAGTAGAAGACAATTAGTACTAGTATTCCAGTCCTTGTGGATTCGATAATCCTATTTTTGCGTACTTTACTACTTGATTGACTCTGTACACTTGTGGGTTAGTCGTCGCACACCCTGTGCGTGCTTCAAGTTTTTGGCACCGTCGCCGGGAAGTGGAAATACTTGGAACGTTAGAATTTGTTGTTCTAGTTATTTTATCTTTTTCTTTATAAAAAATAATAAAAAATCAAGAAAACAAAAGGGTCGTTTGCTAAAAAGCTTTATAAGCCCAATTGAAAATATTGCAAAGGATTAACAATGTTTACCCTTTCACTTGATCAAGGGTATGACATGACTCACTATGGCCAACCTTCACTAGAGGATCTCCTTGCATACCGCATTTATCACATTGAGACAAGACTGCGAGAATCAGCGACGGGGGTCAAGAAAATTGATTTGGAAGAGGTAATTCGCAGATTTCAAGGAAAATACAGAATTGTCCGTGGACTCAACCTGCAACGGAACAACCTACATATAGCAAATCTTCTCTATCTCTAAGAGTACCAAAGACTCGACAATCTGTAACTTAAGGGACCCGGAATATCTACAAGGAATAGAAGCAATTTTGAACAATTTAAGAGACCAGTTGAAAGTACTTTTGATGAAATTACCCCTTGGGAAGATCTAAATAAGGAGTTGTGCGTAAAAATAAGACCATCTATTATGGAAGCTTCTGAGTTAGAATTGAAGAAACTACCTTCACATTTGGAGTATGCCTATCTGGAGGAAAATGTGAAACTTCCAATTATTATCTGTTCCATCTTGGAGACGCGACAATAGGGGAGGTTGTTGTCAATTCTGAAAAGGCATTAAAGGGCATTGGCATAGAAGATAGCGGATATCAAGGGGATTAATCCAGCCTTTTGTATACATAAGATTTTGATGGAAGACCATTAGAAACCCAAGGTGCAACCTCAGTGAAGACTGAATCCAAACATGAAGGAAGTGGTGAAGGCAAAAGTAAATAAATTGCTAGACGTTGGAGTCATCTACCCGATTTGTGATAGTTCTTGGGTCTGCCCGGAGGTGGTTCCAAAGAAATAAGGGATGACTATTGTGCAGAAAGAATGAAACAAGCTCATCCAAACAAGAACTGTCACAGGGTGGAGGGTATGCATTGACTTTCAAAAACTCAATGATGCTTTGGTAAAAGAATCTACCAAACCAGCTATTATATATCCTTGTGAACCTAAGTACAAATGGCTAGTAACCTATAGGCATGAACACACATATAGTTAGATTATGATTCAGTTGGCATGGGGATAAGTCAGAGTCATTGCATCTTCTGACCCTAGCCTGTTTGATTATGTGTGTATAATTTTAAAGGGTGGTTTATATACACCTAACAACTATCGCCTATTTTGAGTGCATGAAAATTAAGAGTATATAAAAATAAATACTCTTAAGTCAAATGACTTTAGTGATTGTAAACGAGCATCGAGACCCTGCATATTATTGCTAGATCTTGTTATAGAGCTGCTGAGTTGTTATGAGGGATCCAAAACATGTATTAACTCTATCCGCAAAAAGAGTAAATATCCCATATGAATATTTCTTACTCAAAATATCTGATTTCTCAAAAATGATTTAATACATGTGAACTTGGCTTTTCCTTTTCCATGTTTTTTAGTCTAAATGAATTATGGGATTCATTACCTACTACATGCTTTGTTTTTGGATATTCCATAGGATTCCTATGTTTACGCTTATACAGTTTGATAGTGTTTAAGAGATCCATACAACAACCCAACTATAGAACCAATGGGATTATGTTTCGCTCTAAGATTAGATCTCCAATGCTATAAATAGAACTTACTAAAATTCTACTTTTTTCTCTCTCTTAAGAAAACCCCTTCTATTTATTGTCAAGACTAAACTCACGTATTTGAAACTAAGATTAAAAAAATGAACTATCACAAACTCTAGATTCTTACATGTATCATCAAATCGTGACAGCATTCTTCCAACCCGAACATCAGAACACCCTCCATGGAGTTTTCTAGTTCACAAGCCACAAAACGCCTCTATACAACCTCACATGAAGTGTTTTAAGAAGTGTTAATATGTACAACCAACAACACTTGATGTGGCACCAAATCCACAACATTCCCTCATTAAATTTTGATGCCTCACCTTGTAATGACCACCCCCATAATTCTGTAATTTATTAAAAAAATAATATATGTTATATTATGTTGTTTGTCTGGCCATCTTAGCAGGAATTATAAGCTTTTAAAGTGAGGGGCTTTCATGCAAAACACCCAATGAAGGGGCTTGCACATAATGATATTTCGGGACAAGGACTAAAGTGCTATTAATCAAACCTTCATGAATCTTATGCTAATCAAGCCCCATGGTTTAAACTAAAGGCAGAATGGTAAATGGTTAACCCTTTACTTCAACTACTGCATGTGATCTCTAGCTATCACGAATCAACCATTGTGTCCTAACTTTTTGCTTTAAAAAAACAGAAGAAAATGATGAAAAGATGATTGTTTCTAATCAAAAGGACATAAGAGTCAAGTTATAGCCAACTCTAGTAGTGCCTCGCCATGCTCTAACTAGACTGATCACTGGACTTTCTCGAGAGCACTAAAAAGGGAGCCTCTTAGATAAGCTGAGACCATGGCTTCTAGCCTCTATTTTGGGGAATCTCATGTGGAAGACTAGTGTTTCTCCTTTCCAGGGTTGGGACAATGCAGTTGGTGCGGGTGATGACCGGCAAGTGTATCTCATTCGGGTTTCGCAACAAGATCTCCACAGCAACACTCCTTGGCCTCTCCCTCATTGTCATCTTATCCGTATATTCTTCCCCACTTCCTCCATTCTTGATGCAGGAGAGCCAGAGTCAGACGATGCCAAACTATCTTATTACACCATGAGATCTTTGGCATACCACTACTTGGTGGACCCACGTAAAAGTAGAAGGTGATCAAGCCAAGTCCAGAATTGGGGAGCACTTTGGATACGCTTCGGTATTTTGGCCATAACTTTGGCTACATGCATTCGATTCGCGTGCTCAAGCCCAATTCGGAAAGCTCGTCTCAACGCGCACGTGGGGTCCATAAGCTTGGCTAGATGGATCTTTCCTTCATCCTCAAATTCCACTATTTTATCCATCATTTCTTCATTTTTTTGGTAATTTTTTCCATTTTTGGTAATACTTCATATGCCAATTTAGGATAGGATATGAATTCGATTTGAACTCGGATTTTTAGGAGTTATCTGATTTTTTTAGTTATTTTAGAATTAGATAAGTTTCTCTTTTGAACCAAAATTTACCAATTTGGGCAAATTTGGATAAGAAGATAGATTTTCTAGGTTATCTAGGTTTGTTTTCTTCAAGCTATTTAAACCCGGCTTGTGGGTTGAATTTTAGTCATTGATTATTGAATAATATTTTTACTTTGAAGTTTCATAGACTTTCTTCTCTATTTGTCTTCCCCTTTTGTGTTCTTTTGTCAATCCCCCTGGTTACTACAAAATGCCTTGCAAAGTTAATCACTACGCGTTCTCGCGTAGTTAGTGTCGCAGCTTCATCTTCTTCATGTGATCACGTAAAGATCATCAATTACCGGAGGTCGTGGGTGGCCGTGGTGGTCATCTTGGTTGACATGTTCCTCAGAAGGAAGGCCTGCCTCGGTGACCCAATCGCCTTGGAAGTGATGATCTACAGAGACAAGTAGTGGAGTTGACCCACTTGTTGGCAGCAGATTTGGGATTGTGAGGTTTCACTACTACCGAGCCCACCTTCGTTAACCCCTATTCCCAGTGCCCAGAGAGTACCGTGCATGAGAGAAGCATCACGAGACCTCGGCTTTCAAGTGGAGTTGATCGACTTACTAGAACCCAAAGATGTCAAGTCTTCATCTACTAGTCGGATGAGGTAGAGAGGATATTTGAGTAGAAGGAGGTCCTTGATCATTTGAAGGTGAAGCTAGTTGCCATCAAATTGAAGGGTCAAGCATCTATAACGCCCTGACCCAAATTTCGGGAACTCGAGCATGTAATAGATTGGCCGTACGCAAGTGGAGATGAGCCCAACCCAAGTACAAGGCCTAAATAATCAAAGCAGATATCAAGTAATAACCAATATTTCCAAAAAAAAAAATCAATATCATTGGGATAATTACAGCGGAAACAAAAAAAATGAATCATAAAGGGTCCATATGCTCTACACAAGTCCAGGACCTACCAAGGTCCAAAATAAAATGCTCACATGGAAAACACAAAATAAGGAGATCCTCCGACCTCAGCAAAATCCCACCTGACTCTCATACGTCCCTGAACTCAAGTCACCTACTCCTCAAGACCTGAAATAAGAGAAGGAAATTGTAGTGAGCTTTCGAATGGAAAGCCCAGTAAGTACCCTACAAGGATCTCAAAGACATGTGAGCAATATGATGAAACATGATATCAAAATCCAAGAACAAATCATCAACACACGGGCTTACACCCCACACATATCAGATCCTAGGAGTCTACCACAAACATCCCAAGAATGGTATGACTCCTATCCAGCATTAGCCCTTGGGGCTCTAGAAGAAATTTCCAAAAAAAAAAAAAAAGCTCAACAATGATCCCTGGAAAGCAACACAGCCCTGGGCTACAAACGACCCTCCGCCAAGACTCCTGGCCACCACTCCCACGCCATTTAACACGCCAAGAAACCAACCCCACTCAAGAAGCGTGACAACCAGAGTATCGCCCCTCCCGCATGACAAGCTCAAACGCCAGGTGTCTTGTCCCCGACGCTCCTAATGACAACCGTGAGTATCATCCCTTTGGTATAGAAAGTCGTAAACGCTTAGGGTGTCACATCCTCAACGCCTCTAAACCGGAGACCCCACGCCCTCGAACCCGTGGAAGAACAAACTCGCTTACATGATACTAACAATGCTAACTAAATTCTTTTCATTTTGCTTATTCTTTTTCTTCTCCAAAGTTTTTGTAATACCGAGCATACAAAACCACCGATTTGTTCATATTTCCATACTAGATGAGGTTCAAACCACAAGAAAGGACAGGGGGTTTGTCTCTCTGTAATAATACACCTAATAGGCTCTGACTACCTCTAGAACTCTAAGGTCAAGGAGCAAGCCGGCTCTGATACCACTAAATGTAACACCCATTTCGCTAATGAAACAGATGTCATACAAGTCAAATGGAGTGCACCCCGAATTTACCATAAGTTGTACAAAGGAAACCTTAAATCAAGAATCATGTAATTTTAAACAAGATTCATATGACTTAACATAACCGTTATACACCGAGTCATATTCAATATAAGAGTCATAATAGAGTACATCACACAGAGTCATGGGCAAACCGCAAATTTCCAAATACAATGGAAGAAAACATAATTAAAGTTTAATACAATCCAACAATAATAAACATGGAAACAGTACTGTGAGCCAACTAGACCCTCGACCGCTTGAGCCAAGAGATACTATCCGCATCCAAGTCTAGATCCCGCGACGTAAAAAACAAGATAGAGTGGGGTGAGCTATACAAGCTCGAGTATAGACTACCCGCCGTGCATTACACATACCCTAATCAGACATCAAAGTACTAAAACATAATCAATGCGAGTAAAACTCATGAAGGTCACAAGATAATTATCTTCAATCTTGATAAAAATGCTAATACGATCAAAAATCCAGAGAAAACCCATGAGCAATCTCCAATCATATCAAGCATATATTGAACATGTATACATGCCATGGCCTCATATCATACAAGCGTGCACCCCTAGTTAAAATGTCTCTGTAAGGACTCCAGCAATCACCAGGAACAGAGGCATACATCTACATGATCATGGTGCCTGGAACAGAGGCATACATCTACATGAACCCGGCGCCTGACGAACAGAGGCATACATCTACATGAACGTCAAGCGAGCATCTCATATCAGATACGGGCTCTCTCTCACGAGACAGGAAGGTTTTTTATAAAAGAATAACTTTCGCAAACATTTTGGTTTTAAGAAAAATGATTGAAAACAAATCCCCTTCCTTAGCCCGGTCTCATCTACTCAAATTTGAGCTCTATCCTGAGCCTTCCCGCTGGGTCCCCCATACATAACTAACTAAGGTGCAGCTTATGATATATGAATTAATCTTTAACTAGCCCTTAGGGTTTCTTTAATCATTTCTCATACTCTTTAATTTTAAATCAATTATACAAGTATGAAAATACTATACAAGTGTAACAATAATTCGATCGGCATCCATAAACCGAAATAAAACTCATAAGAAAATGATAAAGCCGAAATCCTATAAACATATAAAATAACTTCTAGATTTACGCTGAAGTCCCTCACCTTAAGTCCTCGCAAATTCCTAGGAATCGCTTCGGTCCTTGGTAGCTCTCACTGACCTTTCCCCTTTCCTAGAATCAACGAAAAGTACCAAGTAAATACAAAGTCCGGTATTTTACATCACTTAGTTCTACTTCTTTAGAATACGGATATTTAAGAATACGAGAATCTTATTCTTTCTAACCCTACTTAAGCTCAATATCATCCATTCATTTTGAATACGATTCTAGTTAACACCCATTTACATACTTCAAATGCGTATGGAAGTAATATGGTATTCACTACAATTCATAAATCTTGCCAACCTCATCCTTAAAATACTTAGAGAATCTAACATTCTCTTCATTAATAAGTAGGGCTTCAAAATCAAGAGAATTAAGCATGGAATTTCTAGAAAAATTGGGCAAAGCACCTCCCCTATTTAGATGTCCCTTAACTTATATACAAACAATAACCATTATAATCCAATACACTTAGATTTCATAACTTAAATCCCTACATTACATTCCACTCCATCCCCTCGTGAAGTTGACACAAATTCATACAACATTCTACTTCATAATCCAAACCACTTCACGCCCTAGATCTAATCAATTTCTCCATTTATCCTTAATTCAACCATGAAACTGAAATCCTTGAGTTAAGTAGGGTTTTACCCTTAAATAGGTCTCAGAGTCGAGGAGAGGAGGAAGAAGGGCTGATGAGAACCGCCCGACGCCGCCGCTACGAAATTGGTTGCAGGATGAGGGTCAGCCAAGTTAGGCCGGGCGACAAGCAGGAACCGAAGTGCTTAGCGGCAGCCGACAAAGTGGGCGGGGCCAACTCAACTTGTTAACATGCGCCAGTGGTCGATCGAGGACGCCGGTTTGGCTGGGCGGCGTGGCTTAACTAGGGCGGCCGGGCGCCGCCGCCGAAAGCGTAAGAGCTACCGATCAAGCTTGAGCGACGCTATGACGGTCAGGCGCGGGTAAGAGCACGCGAGGAAGGAGAAGAAGGAAAGAGGAAATGACTATTCTTTTCCTTTCTCTCCAAATTCTAAGTCCGAAGTTTATAAAGATATAATTTTATGATATCCTATTTTATTATTTAATCAATACTTTAATTTATCTTTGACCACTTGAATTATTTTAATTTACTCTCCCACTTTATGTCCTATCGCCTTTTAATTATATTATCTTTCTAATAATGTCCCACCCAGCCTTCTGGAATCCCAAGTCAATGATATCACTGCCACGGAGTAATCAGAGCCTCACGAAATCTGCTCTCTCATCAAACCGATCCGTGAATACGCTTTTGACTTGCCCAATATGCTTTATCTGGACTCTAACATTTGTCCGATTCTCCTACTAAATTAATCTTGATTACTTAACATTTACGTAATCTCCCAATTAATTAATCGAGGTTATCTTTACCGGCCCTCCAACTATTCCAAATGTAAGCTGCCCGCCCATTAGGGCCTTCCTCGCCTATTAGTTGAGTACTACTGATTTAAATTTATTACACCTCAATTTTCCCTTAAATGGGGATTTAACTTAATAAATTTATTTTCCATGTTAATTAATCTCATTAATTATTGAGAATTTTCTGATTTATTTACTTTGAAATTTGTGAGCTGCTACAACCCGCCTCGACAATAGCTATAGAAACATTTCTTGAACTCCATACAAAGTATGAGTTCACATTAATAAAAACAAAGTCACACACATGTCTGCAATAAATCATATCCATACAAACTATGAAAGCAACTCAATGAAAACTACAACTCCATCACCTAGTCCATACAAAACCATTAAAACAACTCAATACAAACTACAACTCCAACACCCAGTCCATACAAAACCATGAAAATAACTATAAAAACCCACAATGTCCATTATCCACCCATACTATTCCATTCTCTCAAGGCCTAGATGCCCTTCTCACAAGCTAAAAATGAACCCCATGAAATGTGCTTTGGGGTCCTTTCATGGAAGTTTTGGGTTTCATAGTAAGACACCGGGGAATAAAGATAGACCCTCCAAGATAAAAGCAATTTTGGAAATGTCACCTCCTCCTCATTGAACCACCAAGGTCCTTTCAAGGGCCATGATATCGTAAAATTCTATCTCCAACCTTTCCAAGGATGTAACCCCTTCTCCAAGCCGGTCAAGAAAATATGCCTTTCAAATAGGATGCCGGTGAATGCCGTAAAGCTTTTGAAGATATCAAATACTATTTGTTGAACCCACAAGTGTTGGCGCACCCCAATCCCTTGAAAACCGCTTGAATCTATATACCGCCGCATTGAAGGGTCATTTGGAGCTATACTTTGGCCGCCCAAAATAATGGAGAAGGCAAAGAAAATGCACTTTATTACCTCACCGGATGTTGATAGACTTCGTAGAGTAAATATACCCCAGCTTGAAAAGCAGCATCGCCTAGCCCTAGTGTTCGCAAATCAAGAAGTTGAGACACTACTTGCTAGCACATAAAGTCATACTCATATCAAAAATTGATCAAGTCAAATATCTCATGACAAGGCCATTACTTACTTAGAAGACTTGGGTAAAAAGTGGGTGCTGATTTTGATGGAATTTGACATAACATACACTCCACGTAAAGCTATTAAAGAGCGGGCGCTAAGTGCACTTCCTAGCAAAGACATCCTCTCCCTCGATGATTCACCACTTAATTATGATCTCCTCCTGATGAAGAAACATTAACAAAGGAAGAAGCAAGGTATTTACTATACTTTGATGGAGTGTCATCTATAAAACCGACATTACACTCAAGTCTATGATTCCACAAAATCAAAGTCGATAGGACTTTGTGTTCGTTACACCTAAGAGGGAGTTCTCGATATGCTTTCTCCTTACGGAACCATGCACAAAACAATGAGTGTAGAATATGAAGCTCTCATAGTCAGTTTGGAACTGACAATCAAAATGTGAGTCCAACACATTCACATATTCAGAGACTCACAACTCATTATCAAGCAAGTCAAAGGAGACTCCAAAATATATAAACCTGAACTTCTTAAATATTACAAGAAGGTCAAAGATCTGATGAAGCAAATCCCCCGCAAGTACAGTTGAGGAGGATTTTAAGATAAGAAAATGGATAAGCTGATTCTTTGGCAAAATTTTCAAAGGATCTGGAGAATCAAGATTAGGAAGAAATCAATAAAACAATAAGAAATAGAAGGCACAAAAGTATTATCCTTGATGATGTTGAAGAGGAAAGTGCTGGGGGTAAAGTAGAAGTCTTCACCCTCGAAATGCTAGAGGAAGATTGGACTCAACTATTCATAGAATATTTGAAATATGATAAACTCCCAGAGGACAAATCGGAAGGTCTTTAGCTAAAATAAAGAGCCCTAAGATTCACCCTCATAAATGATATATTGTACCGCAGATCATATGATCAGCTACTCCTGCGATTCCTTTCATATGAAGAAATTCAAGAAGTCATGCATGACATATATTTCGGAATATGTGGTGCATACCAATCCGGGCCCAAGATATGACTTAAGATCAACCGCTTGGGATATTATTGGCCAACCATGGTTAGAGATTGCATTGACTACGCCAGAAGATGCCATCTATGTCAAATACATGGTGACTTTATTCATCAGCATCCAAATCCTCTACACCCCATAGTCTCTTCATGGTCCTTTGAGATATGGGGAACAAATGTAGTTCATCCCATTGAACTTCCATCATCTTTGGGACACCGATTCATACTGGCTGCAACAGACTACTTCTCCAGATGGGCAGAAGCTATTCCTCTGAGAGAAGTGAAGACTGAAAATATCATCAAATTCTTCAGGGAAAACATCTTATACAGATTTGGGACTCCAAGGAGAATCATTTTAGATAATGGCTCTGCTTTTAGAAGCTTCAAAGTTGGGAGATTTGCGCAGCACCACAAAGTAGATTGGAGATATACCTCCATCTATAATGTTAGAGCAAATGGTTTGGCGGAAGCATTCAACAAGACCCTCTCAAAGCTATTGAAGAAAGTTGTGTCCAAAAATAAAAAGGACTGGCATGAGAGACTCCCGGAGATGCTGTGGGCTTATCGCACCACCTATAAGACTCCAACACAATGTACACCATATTCTCTAGTGTTTGGAACTGAAGCGGTCCTACCCCTTGAAATCCAAATACCTTCATCAAGGATGGCAGTGCAAAATGAAATTTCAAATAAAGATAATATTCGGCTTTGCTTTGATGAGTTGGACTCTCTTGACAAGAAAAGGATGGGAGCACAATAGAACCTCGAAGTCTACAAGGCCAAGATGTCTCAGGCCTACAACAAATTGGCTCGGTTTAGGACTTTTACCAAAGGAGAAATGGTGCTTGTCCTTAGAAGACCTATCATCACTAATAAAAGGGTCGGGGGCAAGTTTAAAGCAAACTGGAAAGGTCCATACATCGTGGAGGTCGTCTATGAAGGAGGCGCGTACCAACTCATTGATGCCAATGGATAAACGCCAATGCCGCCCATTAATGGTCGCTTTTTGAAGAAATATTATGCTTAATGTAAAAATGTTTGCCTATGATGAAACGTCTGGTCCCTTATAGGGGTAGACTAGTCATGTACAATTAAATGTACTTCCCGAGGCAAAACATTAATTTTCATGTACTTTTGTATCAAATTCATTCAATAAAATAAAAAGGCATGTGTTTGTCTACGATGGAACGTCCGGCTCCCTGTTGGGGGCACATCGGTCATGCACAATTAGATGTGCTTCTTGAGGCAAACACATTGAGCCCTATGTTTCCCAAAAAAAGAAAAAAAAAATCAAAAAAAATCAAAAAAATCAAAAGACCTGAGGAAAAAAAAGAACTAAGGCTTATTCAAGTCTAATGTTCATAACAAATTGCTCAAAATCAACTACTAAAGCATAAACAAACTAAGAAAAAAAGGGGGAGGAAGGCCCTTTAATAACCAGCAAATTTCAATAATGACTTTTTTGCTTCCTCCAACTCATCGAGCCATCTCGTGAAAACATCAAAGAGATGGGTATCCGACTGATTTCCTTGATCCTCAGCAAGCTGTGCCTTGGCCTCATCCAACGCAACTTGAAGATTCGCTTGTGTGGGCTCAGAAGCTTCGAAGAAATTCGTTGAAGTTGCTATCTTTTCACCCAAAGTCTTCATCAAGCTTTCAAATCTCACAAAGTTTGGTCCGTCGACGCATGCCTCTCAACAAGTTTCTCGATACTCCTCCTTATTCAGATTTATCTCATTAGCTCCAATCCGTCCGCGCTTGCCGAGACATTCAAGTGCTAAAGTTCTCTGCATACCACATGCCTTGGCTTATTAATTACCGATGTGAGCTTAGATGCTAGGATTTTCTCGAGGCTTCTTTGGCAAAGGTTGTACAACGAATTATTTATTCTAGGAAAGGCTCATAACTAGTCAAATCAATGCCGAGGATTCAAAAGTGAATTTGACTCCTTCACTTTTGTTGATAATGCTTTGATAGTTGTGATAGTTGAGGAACTTGATATTGCCTATTATTTCAGTCCCACAAGGTTGACACCACATTTGGTATGTTCCTCGGACCTATAAAGAGGATATGCAAATAAAATTAAAAAAAAAAAAAAACAACCTAGGTCTTGCTTTGGTCCGACATTGGCATCAACGCCATCACCTTCCAACCTTTCCACAGGGACAAGAGTATCCCCAACAATTTCTTTTGAAGCAGTTTGTCTCGAAGACTGAGAGTTATCATTTTTTCGGCAACTAGATTTCAAGAAAAGTTGTCAACATTCATATTTCTCTCAAAAAAATAAAACCACCTTTGTCTTACTTTGGTGATGTTGCAACTCCGTGATCATCATTTGAGCCACCACTTTCTTTTCCTCTCGCTTTGGTCTTCGTGCAGTAGCAAGCAAAAGAATTGTGTTAGCAAAACACACCTTAAAAAAAAAACCTTCATTTGGCCTCAATAAAGATGTAACATCCCGTTTGCATCAGCATTGGCACCATCGCTCCCCAAATTCTCCATTGAAAAGGGGGCATCTTTTATAAAGTCCGCAGAAGGAATTTGCCCAAAAGATCAAGTACTCTCATCCCCTTGAGCAACAACATATTAAATGAAAGTTTTGTCAAAAAAAAAAAAAAAAAAAAATTTCTTGAATCACAGGCAAGTTAGGTGGCGCTTCGTTCTCCATAGCAATTGGTATATCTCCTACCAAGAAATTAAAAATAATTATATTTACATAAAAAAAAGAAGAAAAAAAAGATAATACCTTGTGCTGGATTGGGAAGAGCTCCATAAACTCCAATGTTTTCCTCGGCCCCAACATTAAAATCTTGCGGGTTCACCGGGCCTGAAGTCAGAAGCTTTAATTAAATTCGTTAAAGATGCATGAGTATCAATTAAAGAAATACTTTCTCACCAATATGAGGGTCCAGATGCATCCCTGAATCTGACGGAGGAGCATCACCAATTCTTGGAGTTGTTGAAATTGAAAGGGCCAAATTATAAAAAATAAAATAAAAATAAAAAATAAAAATAAAAATAAAAATCTCATACCAATAGGAGAATTGTGAGCAACCCTGATATTTTGTAATGAAGTGTCATGAATTTGTTTGCATGTTGACTAATGACTTTTAGTCAAAATAATAATAATAATAATAATAATAATAATAATAATAATAATAATAATAATAATAATAATAAATAAATAAATAAATAAATAAATAAATAAAATAAAATAAAATAAAATAAAATAAAATAAAATAAAATAAAATAAATTTCAAATTTTCAGAAAAGTACTCATAGTTATTTTGAATTTTCGGAAAAAAAATCTGAATTTTCAGAAAAGTCCTCATATTTATTCTGAATTTTTGGAATAAAAAAACAAATTTTCAGAAAAGTCCTCATAGTTATTCTGAATTTTCGAAAAAAATCCGAATTTTCGTAAAAGGTCTCTCATAATTATTCCCTCAAAAGACGCATCTTGGCGTTTATCGCCAGCTTTCATCGAACAGGAGAATCCACAGGAGAACGACTCCATTTATGGCAAAGGAAAATAATTTCATTGATGAATCGGAACTTTTTTGAAGGCTGGCCTTGGTCCTTACTCCTTATGATATCTCTCCAATCACCAAAGTCCTCATGGATTAATATGTTGACTTCCTGATGAAAAAAAGCCAGAACATTTTTGAACCATTTCTGTGCATAAAGTAATATGAGCTCCCCGCTCAGATCTTGTTCAGGAATATAGAATGAGCTTGAAGTCTTTTGGCGGGAAAAGTGGCGCTTAATAACTCGCATGCAAGCACTCTAAGAGAGGAAGCTCTTCCTCGAACATCAATGTACGCCGGACAATGCTAGTCATAACCGAACTAGTGTCCAAAGCGCTGGAATTATAGGGACTGCGATAAGACTCTCCATCACATCGGCGGGGAAGATACCACAACGAAGACCTATCACATATTCCATGGTGTGAAGATCCAATACGTCGGGTCCCGCAAGATGTTTGATATCTCGCACTATCTCACCATTATGAAAATGATATAAAAAGGGGCGCCATATAAAATTAGTATCAAACCTATGGAACCTCCTAGCCTCTAGAGGAGTAAAATGAGAGGCTGAGGCATTCATATAATACAATATCTCCGGTATTGTCGAAAGCCCGGGGATGGTGCGTGTACGATGAAAATGACAACCGGCCCAAGCATACAAGAAGTGGGACGGAAAGATTGTAGTAGAATATCTAGGCCCTTTCCGGTTATTCAGAATATCTATCAGCCCTAGGTATAAGGGTGCTAAATCTGCTGGAGCAAAAGCTACCTTTCTCCCATGCGCGATGTTGCAAGCCATTATAAAAACTCCAGGTCTAATAACCTTGCCGTGGCTTGTCATAATAAAGTAGCAGATCCAAATGGCTACAAAGGCAGCCAAATCCATGTTAGGAGCAGGCTTCGAAGGGGGATCAGACGTCGAGCCATACTGGGAATCAAACCTCGACTTCCTAAAAAAGTCCACCCAATCCTCAAAAAATACATATTTATTAGCATCCCGCTTTGCAAGCAAATTGAAAGACGTCGAAAAGGCTCCTCAATACGTAAAATTCGAACTTCTCCTATTCCAGAGTATATCATTATGAGGGACGCACCTCATCATACATATCACCAACGCATCGGAAGCCCCCAAGTCTTTGATTTCCCATAACGAGACTCCCACTTCTCCATGCAAAAAGTGGAAGGTAGTTGGTCTCCTGACACCACAACTCCACCAATGCTTTGTAAAAATTCTAAATCAAGATCATAGAGACCAATCTGAGGCCACGATCCCGCCAACTAACTCTACTCCTGGGATAATTTTTTCGTAATAATTATAACCTAATGATATATTTCGCCCAACTAGCATAATGTGGGAAATCAACTAATTCACTTCTAATAGGATTTCTAGCCCTCCACCTCGGCTGATGGTTAAAAATCTTATGACCAAGAGTTTGAAACATATTCAAATCTCTAATATCCCCTCAGTGCTTCAAATAAATTGTATCGATCGTGCAGTTAATTCGGATTTAACGATTACAAGTAAATAACCGAGATGCAAATTTATACCCTAGTAAGGACGCTTCACCCACCTCAGAGTGCTCTCTCTCCTTCATATCTAATCATAGACTTTGACCCGACAAAAACGGGATCTCGCGCAGATAAAAACCTGAAGATTTGGTGAGAAAAGTATGAAGGGGGCATTTGTTTATATATAAAAAATACATGTCCCAATCCTAATAGGATTTAAATTCCAATTTAAATAGAATACATATATATCCCAATATTGATAAATTTAGGATATTTATGATAAATAAACAAAATTTAAATATGCCCTAATCTTAATTGATTTGGGATTCTTTATAGATAAATTGAATTATTTGGTTGTATCTTGGGCCAAAATACAAATCCTGAGGCAATCTCCCCAAATTCGGTGATAAGCAGAGAGAACACATATCTTGAGGCGATCACAAATTCCAAAGATAGCCCAAGAACACATATATCTCGATGCATCTCAAATTTTGAGATAACCTAAGAACACATATCTCGGTAGGCGACCCTTCAAAATTCCTAAACAGCCCAAGAACAAATCTCGAGGCAATACAAATCTCAAGATGGCCCAAGAACATATCCCAAGGCGATCTAAGAGAATGCAAATCTCGAAATGGCCCGAGAGGCAATATAAGAAAATATAAATCCTGAGGCATATATATACATATATATGAATTATTTTTAAAAATTAATTAATTAATTAATTTTGAAAATCTTGATCTTATCCTACGTAAGGCAATTTAAGTTTCTTTGATCTTACTTCGTGGAGAATGTGTCAAGGTACGACCAAGGAAAGATATCTTCGGTGACAAGATTAAAAAAGGGGGACAAAGAGAGATTAAGAAAGAGGGTTTTGGATAGAGAAGGCTTTTAGAGAGAAAAGAAAGTTGTAAATAAATAAATAAATAAATAAAAACAGAAGGAAAGAGACAGAGAGAAGAAAGAGATTAAATCAAGGTATCCCTATATAGTATATAATATATATATATATATATATATATATATATATATATATATATATATATATATATCATACTATATATCTATTACTATATATCATATATTATATGAAGAAAAGGGTGACTTTGCCTCTCCACGCCCCCAGTCTCCTTTGCTTCCTCACAAGCACGCATCACCTCACCGCCACTGCGCTGCTTTTCCTCAAGACGCCAAAGACCGGGCCGGCCAAAGATACCGCTGACAAGAATGTCCTAGCCAGTAATTGCCACCTAGCGTTCTCACCGCCACGCACTGCTTTCATCTTGCATGCATCTTCACCGACCTACCAGCACTGTGACTGAAATACTGCCGCCGCTGTTAAAGCTCCGGCCGCCGGGCCATCGCAAAGCCACCGGAGACCTAAAGCTTCACCGGTGCTTCCTGCCGCCACCGGAGAAAGAACCTTGAAGGCTATATTATAATTATATATATTTATTCTAAAAGAAAAGAGGAAGATAAAGTCCTGTTCCCGCCACTATCACCGGAGGAGGAGGACGCTCACCGGATGAATATACATATAATATAAATATATATTCTGAAAGGGAAAAGGAAAAGCCCCCCCAAATGAGTCAGCCGAGTCAACTTATCGCCGCCAGAGAAGCCAATCTATATATGGGGAAGTTCATGCTCTCGCCGACGCAGTCAGCCTCCCGTCCAAGATGTCAAGCACGCCCAAAATTAATCCCCAACTCACTTAGGCCATTGTTGAGTTCCTGACGAGCACCCCGGTAGAGAAGAAAGAAAAAGCCCCCTATTGTCTTGCTGTTGTTGTCCAATCGTTGAGGTCGTCCGGCCGGATCTCGCCGTTACCAAAGAAGGGAGAGAACTATATATATATATATATATATATATATATATATATATATATATATATATATATATATATATATATATTATTGTATAGAAGTCATCTGCTGTTCTAGCAAACTCGAGAAGGATCACGCCACGCCGGAGGAAGCGCTATATTATATTTATGAAGAAGAAGATCCCCTGCCACCCTCATTACCACTTGTTTGTCAAGACCTGAAGTGATCATCGCCGATAGAGGATTGATGCTTTATCTATTTATATATATTATATGAAGCCCCCACTCCATTATGAGGCTCTCTCGGTGGAAATCTAAATGTCTCCAACATCGCATTAGGTTGTTGTTCTTATGACTCGATTCTAGCTAGTGATCATTCTCATTCATCAAAGCAATGGAGACAATGATAAAATGCACATGAATTATGGCTTAACTCCCGTATGTATTTTGTGTTGGGATGTATGCCCTAAAGCATATGATGTTATGAATATTATTTAATAGTGATTAAAATAATATAATTATTACAAGTGCATGTATTGTTTGAATACTCTATGAATATCACAAAATTCCATAATTATCTACGTAACCTTGAATAAATATATATAAGTGTTATATATATGGGAGGATATTATTTAAGGATGATAATTTAAATTAGTCCGTGAAAACTAGTCAATTGACTTAACAATTAAAGTATGGAATCTTTAATTGATTTTCACAAGTGCGGCTCATTATCATTAAGAATGAAATGATTTTATCCAAAACCATTGATGTAGAGGGACATCTAATGAGGGGCACTATACATAATGAGATTATGTAGGATCGATTGACGATGTGATTTCAATCATTGATAATTTCGCTAAAATATAAATGCATTCAAATCACGTCACCGATGGTCGGATATATAAATGATCTTAATCTCGAGTGGTTAGCAAACTCTTATTTGTTGTGTTGCATCTTTTGATTTATTTGGTACGGATTATGAGATCATAATCCTTAAACTTCTCGTATTTTGGAGGTGTAACAAAATAAATAAAGTGTGGAATGTTAACATCGCAAGACGGAATCCATTCCTTCTTCATAAGAAGTAGACAGTATAATTCCCTTAAGTGATGATTCAGTGGCTTGAATGGTATGAGTACCTGTGATTCTTGATTTGTTCTTGAATCTTATCATTCATTAGAGAATCATTGGTACTCTGAGGGATAAAGATGTAATTAGAGAGGTTAACGGATCTTTACCTAGCTCTAATTATGAATTATTAATGGAGGATCAAATATATAGGAGAAGACTATATCATATGGACACTTTAATCCCGAAAGTAATTTTATATCTATAATTTTGGGAGTGCAATTCCAATTTTTTAGTGGAGTAACTTTGGAATTAATTAAACATATTGATTAATTAAAGAGTTTAATTGATTAATATAAAGTTTTATTGGAGCCCTGATTATAGGTCCATAAGTCCCTCCCGACAAGGAACTCCGATTGGACAAGTTTAGTTGATTTTGTGTTGATCACTTTTATTACAAATTAATTAAGAATTAATTTGTAGTATTTATGAATAATAAGATTATTTATAAATAAAATAAATAAATACATAATTTGATTATATATTTATTTATGGACTTATTGGATAATGTGAGCCAAGACACATGTGTTTAAATTTGAGTTAAAATTAAGATAAACTCAAATTAATTTAAATTTAGATAAGCTTGTGAAGCATATGTCCAGATTCAATGCATATAGTAAGTTGGTTGCTAAGTTTGATTTTGATCGAATAACTAAACATATGGAAAAAGATAAATATAAAGATATTTTATCTTTTAAATTTGGCCTAAAATCTCTCTAAATTTTAGTATGACAAAAATTTGATTTTGAATTCAAAAGGGTATTTGAATTCAAATCGAAACTTATCATAGTTTAAAAAGGAGAGTTATTTTCTCTATAAAAGGAGTAGCCTTTCTCCTCTTATTTAATGACTTTCAAAAGAGTTTGATATAAGTTATAGAGAGTGAGATAGGAACCAATTGAGGAATCCCTAAGAGAGAGAGAAAGTTCTTTCTCAAAAGTCCTACAGTCTCAATTGCTCATTAGATGTAGTTTGGGAGAGACGATAATCAGGTTTAGTGATACGATTAATCTTGAGTTGTGCCCACACACAAGTCTATTTAGGATCTTTGTCACCGTAAGGAAGACCGTGGTTTCGGGAAAGAAGATCTACCGATCTCGGCTAAGAAATCTGGAAAATAGCTAGGAAAATTTCCCTCGCGAAATCATCAATTTCGTCGTAAGAAAAATCAACGACGGAATAGCGAGGGAAAAGTTTCCGTCGCGACTTTTGTTCTTATCTAATTTTATTAATTCATAAGTAGAATTAATTATCATAATTTACAAAGTA
Source organism: Dioscorea zingiberensis (assembly GCA_026586065.1). Lineage (NCBI taxonomy): Eukaryota > Viridiplantae > Streptophyta > Magnoliopsida > Dioscoreales > Dioscoreaceae > Dioscorea > Dioscorea zingiberensis. The sequence goes on along the minus strand of CM048818.1, from coordinate 23,924,057 downwards.
TTCATAAAAAGTGTTTTTGATGAATACCAATCCAAGATCTTGGTTTTATACGTGTTTATTCACGCTTCCGCATAGTTTTCCTAAGATCTAAAACCAACATTTTGGTAAACAGAGCTCGCCTTGAAGACATCAATTATGCTTGCATCGATGGTCATGCTGTAGCCTTTGAGCTTCTTGAGGGATCTTACGTGTATTTCCTTCTCAGTGAGTACGTAAAGATGATGTACATTAGCTAGTGTGACCCACCAAGATGAGTCATACATTTTGGTGCATTAGGCTTTCAAGGCTCGGACACTTTGACAATGATTAATGAAGCATAAGTACTGGAGCAGTTCCAGAATGCTGAAATAAAATCCCCAGAGAAGCTTTATTTGAAGATCGCTCATACATATTTTTATTTTGAAATATGATATCGGTTGTTATTGTGAGAGTGTAGACAACTTATGAGACCAAAGAGGCATGTGAGCAAGTATATTTTAAGATGGATAATACATGGGTGTGAAATACGGGTGGTCACCGTGATAGCAAATAAAAAGTGCAAGCATCCTTTTGGATTTTATAGAACCCATCACAAGGGTTATAGGGAAGTTTATGTTCCTGCTTTGAAGACAAAATCATTTACTGACCTAGAAGTTTGACTAGTTGTTGTTATGAAGTTGAAGAAACTGCTAGTATATAGTGAGATCATTCATGCAATCTCGTACCACAAAGTTGATATTGTTATGTGGAAGAATGATTGTAAATTTTATTGAAATGACATTCCAAATACATGTTAAATATTTAGCTATGTAAGGTGCTCCTAAAATGTTTGATGAAATGCTTGAGAGAATTTGAAAGTGACAGCTATGAATGTTCAAGGCTTTATGAGTTGAATGATATTGAAAGTCATTTGAAATGCTATATGCTACACGATCAATAGTAGCAGATATTTACAGGTGGTGATTTGGAGAACAAAGAAAGTGATACTAGTTTACTAAGAATGCACAAAGTTCACTCCATCTATTCTTCTTGATCCTGAATTTCATTTGGAGAAGAGGAGGGGACATCAGACTTCCTGAAATCAAACATTACACATGGTGAGAAATCGACAAAAGCAAACCATTGTCATTACATGTGTTCAAATAAAAATATAATTTATAAATGTTCAATAAAATTTAAATATTAATATATCCTAATCTTATATTTAAGATATTCATGATAAATAAATAAAATTTAATATAAAATCTCGTATATGAGATAAATTGATCAGATCTTGGGCCAAGAGTGCAAATCTCGAGGCAGACCCAAGGCACAAATCCTAAGATGGCCCGAGAACACATATCTCAAGGCAATCTCAAATTTCAAAATTGCCCCTGAGAACACATATCTCGAGGCAATCTCAAATCCCAAGATAGCCTGAGAACACATATCTCGAGGCAATCTCAAATCCCAAGATAGCCCGAGAACACATATCTCGAGGCAATCTCAAATTCCAAGATGGCTCGAGAATACATAGATCTTTAAGAAATATAAATCTCATAATGATCTGAGAACAGATCTCGAGACAATATGGGGGAAAATACAAATCCCGAGGTTGATTCTTTTATAAAAAAAATTGAAAATTGATTAATATTTTTATTTTAAAATTTGATTAATTTTTTTTAATTTAAAATTTAATTAAATTTTAAAATACCATTTAGTCTTATCCCCTCTCCTCGTTACGAGAGTTGGGATCTCGAGGAGGCAGGTATGCTTGAGGATAAGGATGAGATATCCTTTAGATATAAGATAAAGAGGGGAGAAAAAAATTCTATGGGAGAATTTTTGGTCTTGAAAGACCTGTCCTTTTTGTCTGGAGAGGGCTTTCATTTCTGGGAGACTCAGACGGAAGAAGAAGAGAGACCTGTCCTTTTTGAGAAGCTTGCTACAAAGAAAAAGGAAGGCGAAGGTATTTTCTTTTTTTCCTATATATTATATGTAATAAAATAAAAGACTTTAGAATCCCACCCGTTTTATATACTTTGTTAGCCTTGGAGAATCGAGGGGGCGTAAGTAAATAAATCTAGATTTGAGGGCGAGTGAGGATTGATGGGGAGTCATAAGCAGGCTAAAATAAAAAAGAAAAAAAATAATGATAATGATAAAATAGAAGGGAAATATTAATATATATGCTATATATTACAAATAAATAAATAAGTAAATAAGGGACAAAAGCAAAAAAAAGGGAGGAGTGCTGATCCCCGTTCTCCCACGCGACCGAAGCTCCATCTCCGCCCCAAGCTTGATGTCGCGCCAAGACTGATGCTGCCCAAGGCTCCCCCTGCTCAGGTTTCCCCTCCACTACTCGCCACATGAAGTTTGCCGCCCTTCTTCATCTCCTGCCAAGCGACGCCGTACCGCTGTCCACTGCCGTCATAGACGTCTCCAGCCACCGCCGCCAAAAGAGAAAGCATCTCTGAAGCCTGCTACCGCCAGAAGCCCTGCAACCGCGCCTGAAGCTTGTTGAAGCTGATGCTGTGGTGCTGCAAAAAAAAAAAAACAAAACAAAAAAAAAAATTAAAACCAAGAAGAAGACTGCCATCTTCAGCATCTCTAAAGCCTGATGCCGCCCCAAGCCGTTGCCACTGAAGCTTGACGTCGCGCCGCTGCTGTATGAGCCTGTCACAGCCACCAAGCTGCCACCAAGTCCGGTGAACTCCGTCCGACGAAACCCAGCGCTGTGCCACCGATTCGCCGCTGTTTCTGCTGTCACGAAAGCCTGATGCTGTTGAAGCCCTCTGCAGCCACACCTGACGACGCTGTGAAACCCTCTGCTGTCATGAAAGCCGGATGCCGCTAGTTGCTGCTGATGATGCTGCTTCAATGTGTTGATGCTGCAGAGAACCAAGGTCGTGAATTGGTGCGATGATTGTTGTTGCCGCCATCATGGAGATGTAGGGAGTGCTGCCACCATGAAGATGAAGGAATTGTTGCCATTGATGCCATGAATGAATGTGAAATAAAGAAGATAGTCCCCTCTATTCTGATATTTCTTCGCCATGCCGACTTTCTGATGACTCCACATAAGATTTTTGGAGGAGATTCATTATACATTCTCAAGAACCTGATGCTGCCGACGAGCAGCCAATTCCCAGCAAGCACTACTGAAGGAGCTTATCTGTCTTACAAGCATATATACTTTATTATGAAGAGAAAGAGATGCTCCCAATGTTTCTCTGAAAGTCTATGACATCAAGAAGGATAATGCTGTTATGTTGCCGCAGAAGCTGTAAATGAAATAAAGAAAGGAGCTGGGGCTTTAGTCACACCTGCTAAGACTTACAATCCCTCAGTTGATTTATTACTTGGGCAAGCAATAACTCTGGATCAGCAAGATGCACTCTCAAGAAAGCGAAAGTATGAGGGAAGTGGAGCCAGAGCCTGCCAGGGAAACATTGGATCCTCAAAAGAAGAAAGTGATGTTGCTCATAGATTGGTTGAGATGAGATCGGCAAAGAATTTGAGAAAGGAATGCAGTCCCAGTCTATTGGGTGAGCTCAAGTAGATGAAATGATGAAGGTGGGAGAGAAGGTTCCAATAATAGGAGTTGCTAGTGAAGAATTGGTATGTGCACAACCCGTTTGACGAAATGACTCAGAGAAATCTTGAAAGAATTGCTCATGCTTTGGTTTCTCTTACTGGGGAGAATGAATATTCTCAATGAATGGTTAGTTGTAAGCTAGAGAGGCCACCTAGAAGTCATGGCTGAATTTCTTCAACAAAGTCTCCCTTGGGTTTTCTTTTTGCAGCAATAGGACCTGTGCCTTGTTGTATGGATTAATATGTTGTCATTCAACGTGAGCTTCAATTTGAAGAGAGAGAGTCCGGACATTTGAGTTACATTGAGTAGAACTCCACCTCCAAAAAGCACAAGAAGGCAACCCCATCATGTTCAACTATTAGCTTGTATACTTTAATCTCATGAGAAAAAGGACAAGACCCCCATAAATAAAGATGATAAAAATGATGTAAGGAGGTTGGCCGCCAAAGAATGCTCATATATATTCATTATGGGAACAGATTTTGGTGAGGATGTGTGTTAATGCCATCATTATGCTTGCTTGTTTTAGTGTCATGAGAAAGCATTCTATTGTAATTCTTTTTTTTCTTTGGAGATAACATACCAAGGCCACTTCAAATACTAAGCAATATTAAGCGCCCTACTTTTATTTGATAAGATGTCTCAATGACGTTCCTTGTTGTAAAGGCAAACAAATTTGGTGCCCAAAAAAAATTCACAATAATAGGGTTGCAGCTTTTCTTGAATGGAATTATGCTGATGTTGGTGAAGATTTTCAATAAAGAAATGATGCTGATAGTGGTGAAGAGATACTATGAACCATAACCTCAATTCAGTTTATTAAACCTTATAAATAAAGAAGATAACATGTGAGATATATTCATAAAAATGGTCAGAGGACCTTGGACTTCAATAATGGAGATGTTACAGTATATCAATATCAGAAATTCAAGGTTGGTGCTTCGATTTTGAGTTTAACAAAATACAATGCCAAGGAGTGGAGTGGTGTTGCTGTTATGGGAGTAAAAGAAGGACCAAGGTCAAGAATATTAATATTGCCACAGAGAGCTGAAAGTCATATGCTGAATATAATGTCTTCAGTCACACATCCAAGTATTTCCCAACCTTAAAAATTGACGTTACTACTCATAGGGAACAGAAAATTTTCATTTGACTAAGGGGGCGTTCACTTGCCCGTAAGTATCCGGAAGTCAGAAGTGGGCGGAAGTCCCACTTCCCCCGAAGTCAACAAAAGTGGGGGAAGTATTACTTTTTGTGTTCATTTGCCCGGAAGTGATGGGGCACCGAAGTGGGCACTTCCCCCACTTTTTGTGTTCATTTCACCGGAAGTGAGATCACTTCGGTAGACACTTCCGTAGTGTGTTCATATCCACGAAAGTGGGGGAAGTCAGAAATCACCTAAATTTTTGGAGAACATTTCTTTTTAATTATTTCATAATTGATGAGTATAATTTGAGTGTACACTAAGAAATATTTTGTTTCAAATTTTATTTTATTTGAAAACAGAGATATCACATTTAATAACATTATTAATATCCCATTTGTTTAGGACTTTTAATGTCCTTGAGTTCAACTTCACTCTTGTAATCTATTCAATCATTGAAAAATAAATTAATTAATAGCCTGTAAATAACAAGCAAAAGAATATCAAACACAAGACCGATGTTGGAATATGTATATACATACCTAAAAACATGATTATATCAATGTCCCCCTATTGGAAAGATAATATCTCTGTGTTCCACCTAATCTAAAGCACTTAAGATCTTATATAGATAAAAAGTAGTATAACCACATACAAGCTAGCTATCACAGTACCTTACAAAAATGACAACTACACAACAACCATGTCCAGTAAAAAAGAAAACAAATTCCATAAGGATGAGAAGAAAAAGCTCATAACAAAAAAATTTCCATTCAGTAATCCAACCTATTTTCATCATCCAACCAAACACAGGAAAACAATCCCTCAATCCACACACACATAATAAAGCACTTTGCAAATGAAAAGTAATAATCACACCTGCAACAATAAAGCAATTTGCAAATGAAGCAATCTTTATACAAGAGAATAGAGCCTGCCAGTAGAACCCAAAGGCATGCAAAATCACTGATGAAATTTTTCAAGTCACACACGTGTCTGCAACAAACATTTCTCAAATCCATACTCAAGTCCATACAACAAATAAAAACAAAGTCACACACATGTCTGCAACAAACCATGTCCATACAAACCATGAAAACAACTCAATGAAAACAAGAACTCCATCACCCATTCCATGCATTTTTCAAGGCCTAGATGCCCTTCTCTCAGCAAGAAACTCATCGACAAAATATTCACGGAGATTTTGCGTCCTCATGTAGAAGTCCTCAGCAAGACGCCTATCAGAGCGCAGAGTTACATACAAAGTATTCATGTCCTCGATACTGTAGCCCTGCAAGGTATCTAAAGCTTCAGTCAATTTTTCCTTCCAATTCTTCTTCTTCAAAGCCTTCAGTGAACCAGACATTTGACTAATGCTCTGAGAAATGTCGTTCATTATAGTATCCTCATTGTTGGTCCTTGATGCCCGAGGAGGCCTACTGTTGCGGTTGCTTGTAGAGGACCTTGGTTGTTCTTGTTGCTCATTTTCATCTAAAGGATCTGATTCCATGGTATCAACTCCTTCAGGTTGTGTTTCCAATACTGGGTCCGGGACACCAAATGGATGGAAGATAGTCCTCGCAAATTCACCCGTCGCGTGATCATCACCACAAACCAATCGCAGCTCATCAAGCAATGGTATTGGCTTGTTCAAATAATCCTTCGCTTTGGGATGCCCCTACAAAGAGATGTTCATAGATAAGAAAACAAAAGAAAAAAAAAACTTCCATGATTAAATAAACAACAAATATGTTAAATACCTCTACAAATGCCCGGTAGGTTTCATCCTCGAGGACCAGCATTTTTCGTGAATCGTTCCACCCAACGCCACTCAGATTCATGATCTTCTTAATTTCTTGATATCTCATCTTCAGTGACCGCAACCGGTTTTCCACATTATCGGCATTGACATTGGCCAATGGAAACCTATTGTTGACAACTTTTGCAGCTTCAACGAAGGCTTGTCGCTTGAAGGACTTATCAACCTTCAGGCCTGCCTTCACCATCTCAACAAGAAACGGGATCAACACGCTATCCATCTCTGGAGTCCATCTCTTGTTTGGTGTTCCCTTGCGCTTATGGCCTGATGAAGAACCAGACTGGGTACCATCAACATTATTTAGGGGTGTCGACATCCTTTTAATGTTCAAAGTCCTACAGGAAAGATAATAAGGTTTTTTAACACACTTACTTCAGGGAGTTTAATAAATTCAAATCCAAAGGAGAATAGAACACCTTACAACATCTAACACTTCAAATCCTTGTAGAAGGAGAAAACAAATAAACTGCCATGGAATCATTCCATTTCCAAAAACTAGCATAAACCAACAGGAGTTGCTCAAACAGGTATGAATGCAACAACCAAACAAAGAACTTGAAATGATAAAAACACACTGATTTATAAGAAAAAAAAAAAAAGACTCATAGGGCTGTAAGAAAATGCTATTTTTGTAAGGGTATACAAACAAAAAAAAACCCAAAACTAAACTACTACCCCACTTCAACTGTTCATTTTTTTTTAAACAAAAAGAAGAAAGAGAAAAGAGAAGTCTTCGCTTTATTTTTAGTAAACCAATCACAATCTAAAACCTTCATTAATTGATTATAAAAAAAGGTGACAATTTTTTTTTATATATAAATTATAACTTCATGAATGTGCTGTTTTTCATATTTCCAAAGAAACACCAGAAGCAATCTTTATAATTCACGTGGTGCTCCACCCTCACTTTCTATATTTGTTTTAAGCTCTTATTCATATACTTGCAAGTATGCAGGTTGTCTAGTGGATTTGGATTCCCAGGACCCCACTTCACATGGACAGGGACACTAATGTTCCCTTTCTATCTAAAAGAATGGAAGCAATAGTGAAAAGCAACAGAATGATATCAACATATAGGAATAATTATAGTGAAAAATTCTCTAAAATCAATATGATATCAACATATAGGAATAAATTATAGTGAAAAATTCTCTAAAATCAATATGATATCAACATATAGGAATAAATTATAGTGAAAAATTCTCTAAAATCAATATGATATCTGAGTTTTGAGAATTTCTGTGAAAAGTAACTATCATAAGCTAAATTTTGGAAGAAATGAATTTCAACAAAGAAAAAGACTGATATTTGCTTACTAGCTTCAAAGCTTTATCCAGCTCTGGTGATCTCCTTTTCGAATCCAACTCAAAATCAAATGATAAACAAGCTGAAATCTTTCACAACTCTGCATGGAAATTCACATATTAAGCACACATAACAATTGAATTCACAACAAAAAAAAAAAGAAGCAAGAACTCAAAAATTCACTATGAATAAATTCACATTCAAACAAATCTAGTAACTATGAGCACAAAACAAGTTCAAAAATTCTCTAAACTCAGAAATTCAGATAGTCTAAACTCAGAAACTCAGAAGTTCAGAAATTCTCTAAACTCAGAAAACAAGTTCATATAAAAACACAAGATGAAAACCAAAGAGAAAACTCAATAGGAACCCTCACAAACCCATTTAAAATCAAGCACACAGCTGACCACAACAGCCATGCCATAAACTCCAATCAGCATAGATGCTATGCCACACAAATAACAAAATAATCCTGCATCATTGAAGAATTTGCAGAAATTCTACAGAAAAACAGCAATAATTCAGCAAAAATTCAGCATACTTTCTTTTGAGGGTTAAATTAAGATGTAGCAAAACATAGTTTAGATATTCAAACTGGATACACATTGTTAAAGTTCATAGAAGGACACTTTGCAAAACCTAATACACGTTGAAATTCTATGTGCGCCCCCGTGAAATAAAATCACGCCACATCACATTTGCTTGATATTCCTCGCGGATTAGTTTCCAAGCTTGAGAAATATCCCTTCGTTCACGTAATGTCCTTGGATTATCGGGTCCATCGGGTCTCAAAATTTCTCCGGTTGGAACTTCTACATCCAAGAATGTGTCGCCCGGATCAATATCTTTTATGAAATTATGCAACACACAACAAGCAAGGACAAGGTCCACTTGTGTTGGAAATGGGTAGAATGGCCTCGAATCTAGAATCCTGAACCGACTCTTAAGGATTCCAAAAGCTCTCTCTATCCTTGTCCTGAGTTGAATGGAGCAGATTAAATAGCTCCCTTTCATTTGTTGGTGTGCGACCTTGATATTCCTTTAGATGATACCTAACGCCACGATAAGGGGCGATGAACCCTTCCGTTGTTGCGTAACCGGCATCGACGAGGTAGTATTTACCTAACATTGATAATGACGAAGTTTTTAGTATACTCCAAATTAAAAAATACGGTAAAAGTGTATAATATCGATTACGGTATTTAACCTGGAGGTACAGATAAACCATACGGCGCTGGGCGGGATAGTGCATCTTTCAGAACTAGATAATCATTGGCCGAGCCTTCCCAACCAGCGAGGACATATACAAATTTCAGGTCTGGGTCACATGCGGCAAGCACATTTTGTGTGATCCCTTTGCGTCCCCGAAATTTGCCTTGGAGTTCTACAGCCACCCTTGCATCTATATGGGTCCCATCAAGGAATCCAATGCAATCCTAAATAGTTAAAATTTATTAGACACTTTAACCAAAATATTTCAAAATTATTAAGGATGTATAGCGGATAATACCTTGAAGTAAGGAAACCAAAGTGGGTTAGACTCTATATCTGGATGTAGTGAGACTGCTGTTTGCTTCACAAATTCATCTCTAATTTCGCATATAGCCTGAAGCACGGCATTGAAATACCGGCTTACCGTAGCACCTGATCTAATGAAATCAATTTTCATTGATCGATTCTTAGCGTGGTGCCCCGCTATATGCAAGAACATCGCCACTTGTTCTTCGACGGACACGTGGATTGTATCCCTTAAGTGGCCACGCCCTCGTAGAACATAACATAGCCTTAGAAATGTGTCCTTCCTCATTCTTATATATTCGACACAATTATGTACTCCTCCATCCAATATTCTACACATATGCGCATTCCTATGGATGTTTCTAACTACTGAAGGTTCCCGAAGTAATTTGCGTCGACTTTTTCTTCTTCTTAACACAATAAGCACAGCAACATAAGTCATCACTACTGATATATTGATGCCGATCATGACTTCATCCAAGTTTTCCCTAGCCATCCTACAATTTCAATATCGAAAGATGAGGTTTCTGATGAGTATGAACAAGCCAAGATTAATGGTAGGAAGTGTTTGTTTGACAAAAATGTGTTCCTTAATTCATGCATCTACTTCCAAAGTGAAGTCATAAATGAAGGCTTTGGCAGAACAGGAATTCATGCAGAAAATCAGGATTGTGAGAGGACAGGGGATCAAGAAACATATGAAGCATGCATGCTTCTATCATCAAAAAAAAAAAAACTTAATTCACATTTATTGAATAAAAAACAAAACAACAAAAACTGGTCAAAATGTCTTCTACTGCATAAAGAAATGATTCAATTGGCTTACATTGTTAACAAAAAAATGAAGAAATGAAAATTTTGGATCTGCATCGATCAGAATACCTCCCACCAACCATCAAATCAACATTATCGCACAAATATCAACATAATAAGAATATACCCTGCACTCCCCTCTAAAACCATTGCATAAAAAAAAAACATCAGGAAAAAGAAACACTTGTCAAACATCTAGCAAATCTGAAAAGCTGTCTATGGAATCCTCTCTGTGATGTTCAGATCTTGATGTCTGATTATCTCAAGGCTCTAAATCTTCTGATCCTTGTACTTGTGAGAGGGAGTGTGGTGTTCTGTATCATATTCATGTGTACCCTTCCTAATTTCTTCATTCATCCAATGGGTTTTGCCATCAATATTGACACTGCTAAACTAAGCGAGACTATGGAATAAAGCAACATGGATGACAATTCAGAGACATGAACTGGTGCAGAGACTTGAACTGGTGCTCCAATTCAGAGACATACACACAACATGGATGACAATTAAAATGCTTTATCATCTTTGATGCATTTGAGCTTACATGTAGACAAAGAAACATTAAATTTTAAAAGGCCAGATCCCCTATATAATATGGATTTCATAATGATATATAGTATATAAATCATATAGATTTGATAATGATAAATAGCCAGTCAATTCAGCAGCATCAAAATGCTCAGAAAATTCCAGATAGCAGGTTTTAAACTCAAACATTGTCAAACCATAAGCAACTGGATATTGCACCAACAAAGAACATCTCAACAAAAACAAAACTCAATAGTGAGTACCAAAAACATAACCAAACAGGATTTAACAGCCATACTAATTAATTGGAGACTCTAAAACTTGCTAAAACTTGCCAAAAACATAACCAAACTGGATTTAACAGCCATACAAATTAATCAAGAACACTAAAAACATGTGTCTGCCTCTGCAGCAATACAAAACAATGAAAATCATGTCCATATAATCCAACAAAACAGTTAAACATAGTTCTTCATTTTCTCCAACAAAAAAAAAACCTAGATCTGAAAATCAGAAACCCTAAATTGAAGGAATAATCAGACAAAATTGAAGGAAAAAACCTAGATCTAAAAATCGGATGTAGAATAAAACCTAGATTTGGAACTCGATGCTTGACTTGAAGATAGAATGCTCGCGGCACTCAGGATCGCCTTCAGATCGAAGCTTCACAGTCCTTCAGAATCGCGGCGTTCAGGAGACAATGGATGACTTCGGTCCGGGTGAGCTAGCTGGAGGCGTCGCGGTCCGAGATCGAGCGGAGATCCAGAAACCTCGCGGTCAGAGATCGGACGGAGCTCCGGAGACGTCGCGGTCGGAGATCCGGCGATGATCCGGAGGCGTATCCTCAAGAACACCGGGCGGAGATCGGGATGGAGGCCACGCTCGCGGTGAGAAGCTCGCTCGGGTTTCTTCGCTCGCGTTCGTGTGAGTTCGCTGAGTTTGGTTTGGGTGGCGAAGTGGGCTGAAGTGGAAATATATAACCCCCCTACTTCAGCCACTTCGGCTTTTAAAAAATGGAAGTGAGGCTAGTGTAAAGGAGTGAAGTCACTGGGGTGGGGGAAGTGTAACTTCCCCCACTTTCGGACAAATAAACGGCAGAAGTGGGGGAAGTCAGTCAACTTCCCCCACTTCCCTATCACTTACGGGCAAGTGAACGCAGCCTAAATGGGAAGCCCCTTCAATTGATACTCTCCTCAGAGATTTACTTTCTGACAGTGCTAAGACTATTGAGATTGACAGTTCAGTTCTTGTTCTTGGACCTTGGTCTTGACGAGGATAAAATATTGAAATACATAATATGGCATGTAATGGTGTTTTTTATAGCTGAATTTGGAGGGTGTTCAAAGTAAAAATATTAAAATGCCACAGTGATGAGAGAGTGGCATTTCTTGGACAATAATATCATGGGAAGAGAGCCCTTTATTAATGCATGTATCTTACACAAGTATCCTATTCATAGATAATTATTTTCTGGCCGTTGGGTTAAATGTGTTGAAAAAAGGCTATTACTTTGGCAAATAATGGGGAAATGTTATTGAGCTCATGAAAGAGTTGGGCCTCATTAAAAAAGGGGCGGGGCTGATCTTATCATTAAAAAAAAAAGGAAGGAAGGGGGATTTAACATTAAGTTGGAATGTACCCTTCTTGAAGAAACCAAATCCTGAAGTGGCGCAAATTTTGGAGCAACTAATGAGGCAATGCGCACCTCGAGGCGATAATATTCATATCGAGGAGATCTATAAAACGGAAGTCCTAAAACAAATATCTTGAGGCGGCAGCATAGCGACGCAAATTCGAAGGCGGAGGCGAGGCATACAAGGCGGCGTTAAAATAATAATAATAATAATAAATAAATAAATAAATAAATAAATAAATAAGAATATATATTCACATACTTATGATGTAATAAATTATCATGTTCTGTAATAAATAAATTATTTTCATTGCCTCTACTTGTGTTTTTGCCCTTAATCGGAGGTTCCCAAGACTCTGTCTGGGGTAATTAATAGTAGGGGCTTGCCTCTATTAGGAATGGAAGAACCCACAAAACTAAAAAAAATACGATATTTGTGATTCGATATGTCGCCTGGTGTCTCTTCACAGACACGATGCCAGGCGGATATTTTCGATCCCACAACATGAAGTGCAAGTGAAATAAGATCTCTCACATATAAGAAGAACCATGAAAACTGTCGCATAGCTGTAAGATGCCACCGTGTCTTTGTTGGAAAGTAACAAAGGCCTGAACATGAGGATTTCTGTTTCCTGATGCCAAGAGCTTTCCCAGCAGCAAAGTATTTGAAAGTTTGAATTCAATGATTAAAGGACTAGTTGTGAGAACATTTGCAAAGAGGTTCGGAAAATAAAATATGGTGGGAATCTAAGAAAAGAAGAGTTGATACTCTACACACCAAGTAATTGGATGCTTCAGTAACACTTGAATTTGGTGGATGGGCTGAAGCATGAGGATAATAATAATGAAATCTCTTCAATATTTGGAAATACTATGAATTGTAGTTCCGATCCATTTGGAAAAATTATACTTAAGCATTGCAGAAACTTTGGTCCTATAATTATTGTCATACACTGCTTTTGTATATCCAAAACCCAAATAGAAAATGTAGAAAAGTCACCTACACATATATTAATGGAGCATCATGGTGCTGTACAAATTCTGATAGGAAGGGTGTTCGCTAACCTGCAGCCGCCATTATAAATGAAGAAAGAAGGCCGCCGCCACCAAGAAGATCGCTGTCAATTTGTTGTTGTTCTTTCAGAAATTCTGGGAAGAAAAGCTATCCCGTCCCAAATATCAATGTTCTCAAGATTGCTGCAAAACAAGAAATAGAGAGAAGGAAGTCAATTTCTAAAATTCTGCCAGCTTAATTACCCTTCATTCAAACATCGATAACTTTTGATAAAAAAAACTCCGATTGAGATGAAATTAGACATCCAGAGCTTTCCAAAGATATATAGTACAACTCCTTTTGATGGCCCAGTCAGTACAGATTCTGATGGAGAAAGAAGTCAATTCCTGCAGTTTTTCCAGCTTGACCACCATCCATTTGATAACTTTTGATAAAAAAAACTCCGATTGAGATAAAATTTGCGGCATTGGAAACTAGACATCCAGGGCTTTCCAACTATATATAGTATAGCTCATTTTGATGGCCCAGTTGGTAGAGTAACTGTAACGCCCCGGTTTCTTTTTCTTGTCGACTATTGTATAAATATTAAATAATAAATTTTGTTTTTAACTTAATATCGATTTAGGTATTGATCTAGACTTGTGACACTTAATCAAATAATGGGCTTAACATAAGGAGAAGAACTAGAAGGGCTGCCATTCAAGTGGGCCGGGCCAAAATTGAGTGATGAGAGATGAGAAGGAACTAATAGATGATGAAATTATACTTTGGTTTTAATAGAAATCAGTAACGATGTGTTAATATAATCATGTGACCATTGGATTAATTGGTTTGGCTTCAAAGTTTGGAGAAAAATCAGTGTGGATTACTAATGGGGCAGGTCTAATAAGCAGGGTCTTGTGTTAAATAATAGGGGAGAAGAAGGAACTAGAAAAGAGAGGAGAGGAGCTGATGGTCCTTCTCCGGTGAGTTAGGGAGAGGGTGGTCAATTGAAGTGAAGCTACTGCTGGATTTAGAAGTCAGCGGTGGTGGGTAACGATGCATGCGCAGCGGAAGGGAAGTTCGTTCAAATGCACGCTTGATTCCTAAAAGCGCAAAGGGGATGGAGAGGGCTGTCAAATGGGGAGAAGGAGGGACTTCTCTCGGAGGTTTTGTTCCCAACGAGCTCTCGGCCACCACACCCCTGAATTCCGGTGGAGACCTCCGGTGCCACTCGCGCTTCAGACTCCCGCCCTGGCCGTTCATTAAAAGCATCCAGCCCGTGCTCGCAGAACTTCACCCCAGGCTCCCGCCAACCCTTGGCGCCCAACCTCCACCGCAGCCTGCGGGTCGCTGCCCTTGCTCTTTCCGTTCGACCGGCATTGAGCAACTCCAAACACATCAAGGCCCGCCGCCTTCAAGTATGAGAGCAATTGAACGGATCTGTGAAATCTCAGGTTGGCAGTGTTGTAGCTGCTGTAGATATTAATGTCATTGTGGTTATTAGTGTTTCTGTTATGCTGTTAGTGTATGGTGTTTACTTTGTTCTTGCTGTTGTTATGAGTTGTAGCTTTGTAAGCAATTAGAAAATACGAAATCAAAGAGGAGAGGTGCTCTGTGTATTGATTATGCCCAACAGGTGTTCGATGAATTGTCCATTAGCCGTGGGTTGATGGTGTGGTTTGATTGTGTATATCTTGTTAGGTTTATGTAGATGAACAAAGTGTCTTGTTTCAGTTTGCAAGATCCAAAGAGGAGGGTAATTTCTGATGTTCATTCATGCTTAGCAAGTGTTCGATAGAATGTCATGTTGACTTGTCTTCATTAGCATGTTGTTGCGTATGCTTTTAACTGAAGACTAGCAGGGTGGACTTGTATATTGAGTTTGGATCATTTGGAATAAGAGGAGGTGCTGTAGCTCTGGGCTGTTGTAGTGGATCTTGTTGTTCCTGTCGACTGATGGAGAGCAGAGTTGGTGTCCTTGATGTTATTGAGCTTCATGTTAACGATGTAGTTAGTGTACATTTTGTATAAATCTTTGTGTTCATGGTTTTAAAGAGAAGCTGTTGTTAGATTACCATGCTCATGCCTCTAACATGTTTGATGAAATGTCAATAAAGAGATTTTAAGCAAATGTTTAATAGAGTCCATTGATGCCTTTCAAGTATTTGAGAAAATGGTTAATAGAGTTTTGGGTGAGCATCTTCTCGAGATGAGATTCTTATGAAATTATGAATAGTTAAATAGCAGTTGTTGTTGCTGTTGATGATGTTCTAGATGTTATACACTTTATAAACTTCGTATTCATGGGTTCAAAGAGAGGATTTTGTCGATGTGAAGTAGTTGCTCTTAGATAACCATGTGCAGTCCTGCAGATGGCTGTCCCCTTCGTGGGACAGCTGCGCCCTGTAGACAACTCCGTTTGGAGCGTGTTATATATCAATGGAAAGGGCTTGAAGTCTACTTTCCAACAAGCCCTAGATGAGAGGAATCCGATTTACGGGTTAGGAGTTGTGACCAGTTCTTTCCAACTGCACAAATGGTCAGAATTCTGCAATCCTTGCAATTGGTCAGTGTTAGTTAACTTTGCAGGGCTGCTGTTGATGTGAATTAATCCTCAACTTGTTAACATAATAAATGGACCCGATTCGGTAGTTTAAAGAGGAGGGTATGGTTTTAAATTTCGTTATACAGAGTTGGTGTTTGATGGAATGGGTGTGTAAGGGTGTCATTAAGAGGTTCTATGCTAAGTAAAAAGTTGGTGTTTTATTAGCATAATAGTGAGCTGATTTGATGAAGAGGTTCCATGCTAGTGATCTTTCCATGATATTTGAATTGAGTCACATGAACTGTAGTGGTTTGATAGTAATAACTACTTTTAGGAATGCTTGGCTATAGTCATGCTTGGAGATGAAATGCTTTGATTTGTTGGGCCCTAATCTTTATGGACTTGGGCCCATGATTGAGTAGAAGAGATTGTGGACTAGCACTTATTTTAGATTTAATTGTGTTTCCTAGGAAAAGGAAAGGAAAAGGGCAAGACGGGATCTTCGTGGAGGTCCGAAATGGACTTGACTTAACTTAGGACTACAAAGTGAGTGGACCTACTGGACATTCTCGTGATTCGATCGAAGTTTTATCGAAGTTTTGATATATTACTTTCCGAAAGTATGGTTTTATTCGATTTGAGAATGATTATGAAGTTTACTGACATTTGTAGAATAGAAGAATTCGCATAAGAATGTAAGAAGATAAATGTATAGATATATGATGTGAGCATCGATAGATATGCATACTTATGATGACCATTGCTCCCCTACAGTGTACCAGCTCTAGTTGAGGCAGATCCGACCCGATGAAAGTAAGGAAAGGGTTTTCTTGCTTTCAAAGGAATTTCTTTACTTTGTTGAAAACCTTTCTTTTCAAAATGAATTTACCTTTAAAACCCCTTTCCAACTCTGAGTGCTCCTGCATCGAGGGATAGAGGATATGACGCGGTCCCCGCCATCCTCTTCCTTCGCCACAAGCCATTTGGCTTGTATATCCGGACATGTGAGCAAAGGTGCATGGAGGTGCATTCTTTTCGATATGATGCTCCCCTATATCTAGTACATATGATGAGATAGCCATACATGTTCATATTTACTATTTTTATCGGGTTTCCTTCGATCTTGCATTATATGGTTTCCAGATTGGAAGATAATGCATAGACCACATGCTTTACTGGCTTTTGCCATGTATATATGAGTAGAGTTATTCTTCATATACATGATTATATATTATGATGCAGTGTCTTATATGACCTCGACAAGAGTCACATATCACCAGCTCAGAGCTCAGTCCCATTTTCTCACTCACCTTGTGCAGGTAGCAGACGGGAGTCCGGGTAAAAGCTAGATCCGGTGAGATGCGATGACTTAGTTGGCTCTGGCGTCCCACAGTCATTTTCCTTTCCGTTGTATACTCTGAAGATTATATGTTTATTTTATAGTTGACTTTTGGAGACTAGACCCAGACGTGTAGTCTGTGGAGATCTGTATCAGATGTGTCTCTTCTGTTTGGAAGAGTTTCCAGATTTATTATGATTTATTATTACTGTCTCCAGATCATTCCGCAGATTTTTAGATCAGATTTGTGACCTTGGGCCTGTGGTACAGGGTCGGTGTGTACACCCGCCCCTCATTAGGATTGGGGTGTTACAGTAACTGGTTACAAGGCATGGCAGATTGTTGTGGACTTATTTGCGGGCCATTAGCAACCATGACATGTATCTTGAGGCGGTGAGGCATACAAGACGGCGTCATATAAATAAAATAATATTATATATATATATAATAAATTGTCAAATTATATTGATTTCCCTTGCCTCTACTTGTACATTTACCCTTAATTGGAGGTTCCCAAGATACTGTCTAGGGTAATAAATAATAGAGGCTTGCCTCTATTAGGAATGGAAGAACCCACAAATCAAAACAAATATAACATTTGTGGTTTGATGTATTGCCTGGTGTCTCTTTACAAACACGATGCTAGGCGGATATTTTCGATCCCACAACATCATACCCTACAAAGAGCATGTCATCAACATATAATAGGAGAATAATGCAGTCATCACTTGAGTGTTTCTTCATAAACACACACTGATCAGATGCAGTCCCTGTGTACCCATGATTCATCATGAATGAATCAAACTTTTTATACCACTGCCTTAGAGCTTCCTGAAGCCCATACAAGCTCTTTTCCAACCTATACACCATATTCTCTTTACCCTTGACATCAAATCCTTTTGGTTGCTCCATGTATATTTCCTCTTTTAGATCACCATAGAGAAAAGCAGTCTTTACATCAAGTTGCTATACCTCTAAATTCAAACC
This sequence comes from Dioscorea zingiberensis, assembly GCA_026586065.1. Lineage (NCBI taxonomy): Eukaryota > Viridiplantae > Streptophyta > Magnoliopsida > Dioscoreales > Dioscoreaceae > Dioscorea > Dioscorea zingiberensis. The sequence goes on along the minus strand of CM048818.1, from coordinate 23,905,870 downwards.
TGTAACTAGACCAAGTACAACTCTGATAGAAGACATTTTCACAATATGGGCAAATATTTCTTCAAAATCAACCCATTTCTTTTTGTTGAATCATTTCACAACAAATCTTGCCTTGTACCTTGGTTGGGAGTCAGATTTTCAAATTCTCTCAAACCTATACACCTACTTGTTCTTGAGTTCCTTCTTACCCTTAGATAATTTCATCAAATTATATGTGTGATTCTTATGCAAGGACTTCATTTCCTATTGCATCGCTTTCAATCACTCCTGTTTCTTATCATACAACATGGCTTCCTAGAAGGTTTCAGGCTCTCTACCATCACTAAGCATAATATACTCATTTGTAGTGTATCTACTAGAAGGATGGTGCTCCCGAATATATCTTCTTAACTAAGACTCAACAGGTGGTGCTGGTGATGATTGCTCTCCTTCCTCAACTGGCTTTACATCATCTATAAGGGCTTCATCATTAACTGTCTCATCACCATCATCTTGAACTTCTCCCCCTTGATCAATATTCCCCATAAGAGGAGGGATAGGATCCAAATCAATAGGAATTTCAGCAGAGGAATTTGTACTTTTACTCTTGTCACCATCATCATTAATTTGATCATCAAGAAACACCACATCTCTGCTTCTAACAATTTTTCTGTTCACTTGATCCCACAATCTGTACCCAAACTCCTTCTGGACATACCCCATGAAAATACATGGCTTTGCTTTGTCATCACATAGATCTTTCATCTTAAGGAATATGAACAAAGGCCTTACAGCCAAACACTCTGAGATAATTATAAGATACATCTTTCCCTGCCCAAAGCCTGTTTCGTACATCATCATTCAAAGTTGTTGTTAGAGAAAGATTTATCAAGTCAATTTCCATTCTCATAGCCTCCCCCTAAAATGGTTTGAAGCTTATCATATGACAACATACATCTGATTCTTTCCTCAATTGTTCTATTCATTCTCTCTGCTACACCATTGAGTTGAGGTGTCTTAGCAAGTGCTTTCTCAAGCCTGATTCCATAAAGTTTGCAATAGCTTTCAAAGGACCGCTATACTTACCACCATTATTTGCCCTGACTGCTTTCAGCTATTTTCCTGTTTCTCTTTCAACCTTGACATAAAATTCCTTGAAAGCATTAAGAACCTGATCTTTGGTCTTCAGAGCAATGGCCCAAACCTCCCTTGAATGATCATTGATGAATGTCACAAAATACACCGCTCCTCCAAGTGTTTTCTCTCTTACATAGAACAAATATGAGTGTGAATCAAATCAAGAATATTTGATTTTCTGGATAGAGGATGCAAATAAAACGCTACTCTATGAGTTTTCCCAGCTAAGCAATCAACACAAGATTTAAGAGTCATACCTTGAAGGTTGGGTAGGCATTGTTTCCTAGCAAGAAGTTGTAGTCCCTTCTCACTGATGCGGCCAAGTCTCTTGTGCCATAGATCTATGTTTCCACCCTTCTGAACAACATTTATTTCTCCTTTGTCTAGCTTAGCTTGTATAACATAGAGTGTGTTCATTTTCATTCTCTTTGAAACCATTAAGGATACTTTGGTGATTTTCTACTTACTTTAACGTACCAAACCATGTAGAAAAACCCTTATCATCAAGGTTGCCCATGGAGATCAAGGTCAGCTGAATATCTGGAACATGCTTGACATCTTTGAGTAGTAGTTTGTACCCAAGACTTGTCTCAAGCAGATATCACCGATACCCATAATCGTAGATGAGTCACGGTTTCCATTTTGATATTCCCAAAAATTCACCACCAAAGTATAAAACAAAGAAGTTACCATGGGGAGTGACATAAAATGAGGTACCAGAGTCAATCACCCAATCACTCTCACGGCATACTAGACTAACACAACTTTCTTTTATCGACAATCAGTAACTTCACCATTAGCAGCTATTGTCTTAGTTTCTTTTCCTTCTTTATTTCCTACATCCTGCTCTCTTTTTAGGAATGTGCACTTATTCTTCATATGGCCCATACAGTTGCAGTAAAAGCACTTAATATGTATCTTTGCTACCATGACCATGGGGATGCCTACTCTTGCTTCTCCCACATCTTTTTTGCCTTTATAAAATAAGTGCCTCAGAGGAAGATTCACCTTGCTCCTTCTTTCTGCATTCTTCACTTAGAAGACTCTCCTTGACCATTTCCATAGTCAATTTACCTCAAGGTGCTAAAGTACTTAGTGACACCACTAGAGTTTCCCATCTATTAAGCAAAGAATTGAGTAATAATGCATACAACTCATCTTCAAGAGGCATCTTCATAGCTACCAATTGGTTTACTAACCCTTCAAAATCACTAGTGTGTGTTATAATTCTGCCATCTCTGTATTTCAGATTTACAAGCTTTCTGATGATAACAACTCTATTTCTAAATGTCTTCTTCTCATACATAGCCTCTAGCTTCCTCCAAAGCTCATCAACTTTTACTTCTTCAGAGATATGATGGAAGATATTTATATCTACCCATTGCCTAATTGTTGTAACAACTTTTAGATGTAGTATCTTCCATTCATCATCACTCGTCTTCTGTGGCTTTGGCTTTCCCATAACAGGCAAGAACAAATCTTTCATAATAAGTATGTCTTGCATCTTGCACTTCAAAATGGAGTGATTTGAGAGGTCCAATTTTATCAATCCACTTGAGCTTAGATCAAATCAGACATGGAGATCAAACCTCATAGATTATGAGAGTCACTCACAAGGATTCTTCACCCAACTTCTGAGCTAGATCATAAAAATTTCATACATCTTGAGACCGTTTTCTATTGCTTTTTGAGGATTAGGAAGACAGTCTGACAATATCATTGTCTTGGCCTTCAGGGAATGGAATATTTGTATTTTTAAAATGGGAAAAATCATTGTGAAAATTAGGAAAATTTGAAGAGCAAGTCATTTTTCGATAATATATGAAAATTAGAGCGTACTTCAACTACAATGCAAAAGATTTTGAAGAAATTTCAGAGTTCTTGATCTCGATTTTCTTCCAATGCAGTTAAGAAAATTTTGGCAGACTTATTGAGCTACCGCCTGTTGAATGCTTGAAGATGAGAGGTTAAGGATGAGAGTTTAGAGAAGATTAAAAGATTTGATGTGAGGAAAATAAATAAGTTTGGGGGTATATATAAGGATGTGATATTTTTTAAAATATCCAAAATATAAAAATAATTGTTTGAAATGTAAATTGGTAAATTTAATCAAAAGACAAAAATGCCCTTAATGCTAGCTGTTTTATAATTGTTGTAAAAGTTTTTTATATAAATTTACTAAAAAAAAGGATTAATATCCTTTCAGAAAAAATTAAAAAAAGGGGCCATTAGCCCATTAAGAAAAAGAAATGAGCCATCGGTTTGGTTTCTAAGGGCTCTCATAATTTTTAAAAAGGGTAAAAGCCGTTTTGGTTTCTATACTATGACCTAACTTTTATTTTGGTCCTTGTAGAATGAAAATGTTCAATACGATCCCTATATTTTTGGGTTTATGGCAATTACGATTGTTATTGTTGACATGGAGGCCAACTAACATATGGTTTAAGTACAACCATTTTTTATTCTGACGTGGCAACCTATGTGACTTGGGCACGCTGACATGGCATGCTGATGTGAGAAAAAATTTTAAAAAAATTCAAAAAAACAAATCTTGTGTAAAAAGGCAATCTCAAGAAGTCAGTTTTTTTTTTGGATTATTATTATTATTATTATTATTATTATTATTGTTTTTGCCATGTCAGCATGCCACATCAACAAGCCATATTTTTTAGATTTGTTTATTTTTTTCATTTTTTGCCATATCAGCATTCCCAAGCCACATAAGCTGCCACGTCTGGATAAAAATGGTTGTATTCAAACCGTATGGAAGCTAGCCTCCACGTCAGCAACAAGGACCGTAATTGCCACAAATGCCAAAGTACAAGAACCTATTGAACATTTTGGTTGTACAAGGACCAAAATGAACATTAGGCTATAGTATAGGGATGAAAAATGGCTTTTACCCTTTTAAAAAAACATGTGGCCGCATGACCCATTTCTGAAACATAGAGATATCTCTCTAATAATTGGGTTACCAGAAAGGACCTTGGCGTATGTGCATATGTAAGTCAGGGAGTCCTGACAGTAGAGAGTAGAGAAATTTGTGGAAATTCTGTTCGCAAGCTCAATGTTTTTCTGTGAAAAGACTACCTATTACTGAGTAACTGTGTGCTATTAGGCTTGGACATGCTTCTCTTTGTCCTTTATGTAATCTTCGTCCCGAGTCTAGAGGGGGGCACGAGTCGATTAATCGGGCCTCGGCGGTCCCCTGCGGGCCCTACCCGCTGAGTCGGTGATCCAAATGGCCACCACGGTGACTCGTAATCCGCCCGCCACCGCCTTGAATCGACGGGTCGTGCCATAACCCGTCGGTTCACAGGTCGGTTCGCTTGTCTTCAAATTTTAAAAAAATATATAAAATGTAATTTATATATCAGTAACCAGTCTGTAACCCCTCTCCATCTTCGCCTCCACCATCGCAGGAGTTCTGTTGGTCCCATGAGGGTTGTCTTTTCCCACATCATCCTCTGCTTCGCATCGCTATGTATCTCTCCATCCCCTCTCTTTACTCCTCAATCCCATTCTCTCGATTAATCTATTTCTTCCCAATTTGTCAGCTCCTAGCTATAGAGGCACACCCGAAATTTTTCAGTCGAGGTGATTCTAAATAAGGAATGATGCTCTCCGATGTAGAGGGACCATGGGCCAGGTTTTAACTCGGCTGGACAAAAACCGTCGGGTTAGCCGACCTGGCGGGTCGAGCCAACAAACCAAAACCAGCCCTCTACAATAGCGAGCCAGTTATGGGTCGGATAAAACCCAACCAGTGACCTGACGGGTTTACCCGCAGGTCAAACGGGTTGACTCACCGAGTTGACCAGTTGAGGCCCAACAGGCCGTTGTTTTTTTTAATAATTTTTTTAAGGGAAAATTACAAAAAAAGAACCCTATGGTTTGCGACTTTTTCAATTCAATCCTTGTGGTTCAAAAATGAACCACAACGACCACTAATGGTTTGCGGTTTATCACTTTAGTACCACCATCATGCATTCAAGGTCGCATCCCATTTGTTCCCCTAGAGCATGTTTGAAGAATTTCCAACCATATGGATGGGAAGATCATCGAAAAATAAGCTAGCCTGCCAATTTTCATACAATTTGGGAACTTGTAGGATCTTCATCTTAATGGTTCTTATTTTATAGGAATCTAAACAGTCCAGAATTTCAACCGTTAAGTCGGAGGACCAAACGGTTACCAAATTTTATGAAAATTGACAGGCTAGCTTATTTTTCGATGATCTTCCCATCCATAAGGTTGGAAATCCTTCAAACATGCTCTAAGGGGGCCAAACGGGACACGACCTTGAATGCACAAAGATACAGTACTAAAGTGATAAACGGCAAAACTATTAAGGTCGCTAGGTTCAATTTTGAACCACAAGGACCGAATTGAAAAAGTCACAAACCACAGGGTACTTTTTTGTAATTTTCCCTTTTTTTATTATAGCCATAGAACTCATGTATACATATAAATACCAATCCTTTTTGTTTAGTTGATGTAACATTATATATTCCTTAATGTTTGAATAATTAGGGTAGGATAATGAATTTTATAGATTGAGTTTTTATTTTTTCCCATGGAAGAGAGGTTTTGCCTTCTCTGATTGCCAATAATAATTCTTTTTATGATTATTTTTTTATTTTAAATAGAGTGCCATTTATATGCTCTTTTGTGATTCTATAATAATTTTTGGTTTTCTTAATGTTTGAATAATTAGTGTAGGATAATGAATTTTATACATTGAGTTTTTTTCCCCCTCAAGAGAGATTTTAGCATTCTCTGATTGTCAATAATGATGGCTTTTTATGGTTATTTCCTTATTTTTAAGTAGCTTACAATTTATATGCTCTTTTGTGATTTTATAATTTTTTTTGTTTTCTTAATGTTTGAATAATTAATGTAAGATAATGAATTTTATATATTGACTTTTTTTCCTTCAAGGGATATTTTTTTCATTCTCTGATTGTCATTTGTCAATAATGAAGGCTTTTTATGGTTATTTTCTTATTTTATAAGCAGCTTGCCATTTATATGCTCTTTTGTGATTTAACAAATTTTTTGGTTTTCTTAATGTTTTAATAATTAGTGCAGGATAATGAATTTTATAGATTGAGATTTTTTTTTTTTGCCAAAGTTTTTTGCATTCTCTGATTATCAATAATGATGGTTTTTTTAGGGTCATTTCCTTATTTTTAAGTAGCTTGCCATTTATATGCTCTTTTGCGATTTTATAATTTTTTTGGTTTTCTTAATATTTGAATAATTAGCGTAGGATAATGAATTTTATAGTTTTCAAAAAAAATTTCTCATTCTATTTCTATTTCATAATATAATAGTTTTTTTAAATACATTTTTTGTTATTTTAAATATGCATTATCTATAGATTTAAAAAAACTTAAAACCGGTGGGTTGGCCCGTGAACTAGCGGGTTTCATCTAGGCCCGTTGGTTCTATGGGTGGCCTGGTCCCTGTCACCCTCTACTACGATGCTAGGTACTTGACAGGGTGCACGAGCGTGCACTGGGAGCGACCGTCGCTGAAGCATGTGGAGTGGAGGAAGTAGTTGGAGAATGATTTTATGTAAATGGTTGGGCTGCCCAAATTGGGCATGACTCGCCAGTTCAACCCCGCAGACCCGACGAGTTTAACCACCGGGTCACAGGTTGAGAAAACCCCAACCGTAACAGGCCTGCTACTGTAGCAGTTTGGTTACGGGTCACAGGCTTAGCCCGGCGGGTTTTGCCGGAAGTTAAATCTTGGCCGGTGGCGCCCTTTACCCGAGTCCCTTGAGAATTTATTTTAGGATTGTCATGCTGCTAGAGAGAGTACCATCGGCAGTAAGCCTGCGTAAAAGTAGTATTATTGGTGCTACATGTTGGATGATTTCGAAATATAGGAGCCTTAACTCTTTCAGGGTGATCGATTTCAATGCTGGCTTTGTTGCTGCTAATGCTTTGTCTATGGCACAGGATTATTTCCTTAGACTTAATCTTCTATTCGAACAAGTCCCGGGTCAGCAGGTAGGGGGAACGGGGATTTTGTTGCTTTCTAATTCTGCAGGAGCAACAAGATATGAATCAGAGCCAGTTGATGTGGAGGTTAGAGTTGCTAAAGGCAGGGATTCAAGCTGCAGCTGCAACAGGACTGCGACAGGAAGGGAACAATGCTCATCAAAATGGATAAATGGAACTTGGCAATAGCATTTTATATGCATGAAGATAGAATCAGGTGGCCTATCAAGCATACTGTTATGAGGTGCAAAAAGCTGTTGAAAAGATTTCAAGGAAGGAGAATTGAGCATTACCCAAGGGAGGAGAACAGCAGATATCCTTGCCCTACTCACAGTTTGGTGTGCTGAAACCTTCACCTGTTCCTATGATGATTGGGTACCAGAGTGGCTTGAGGTCCTGAGGATGCTTATGCACAAAATAGGTCTAGATTGTCCAGATTTTGATAGCTGGGTTCAGCTCATAAATCAAAATAAATAAATAAATAAAAAGATAAATAACGGAAAAAAAAAATGTTACAAGGAAAATAAAATCAGTCTGTTGCATTGTATCAGAATTTGTCATGCCCCATCCACATCTATTATCGAATACACGCATAGCAAGTTAAACAAGATAGCTGTTTTCATTTTTCTATTGCCTTTGCTTCTTTAAAGATGGTTCTGATGGTTGTACTTGAGTAACCTACAAAGTGATTTAGAAGTCAATGCAAAGATTAATTGCCGCTGGAAACAACAGACAACCAAGAAATGTTTGTCATCAGAGAACATAAAGATTTTTAGTTGGCAGAAAATCTATGCAGCTGTAATTTTTTCAATTCAGAAAACTGGTAATTACATACAGCTGCTGTTAATAATGTTAGTATAAATTCCAAACATTGATAGAAAAGTAGAATTTGAGAACAGTTTAATCTTGTTAATATAAAGCAAAATTTTGAGGACATCAAAAAATTGAATGAAGTACGGAGGGGGAAAACTGATAATTGATGAACAATCACCGAAACAGCCAGCAGGCATTGTGTTCTTACAGAGTTTGAGAGCTTCTCACTAATATGAGTCAGCGATCTCAACATGGCTTCAAGGATGTCTCTAGAAATCTGAAACTTCACCTCTATTTCACTTAAAGGAGATTTTGCATAGTTTTCCAGCTGCAGGCACAAATGTGCATGAGGAGAGAGAGAGAGAGAGAGAGAGAGAGAGAGAGAGAGAGAGGTAGTCAGAATAACTAAATAAATATTTTGTAAAAAACATCAATAAGAAACCATTATAAGATGTATGATCATGATTAAATGAAAGCAGCGATACGCCATCTATTGTCATGCAGATTGTGCTAGTTTACGACTACTGGTAATAATTTAAAGAATGCAAAAGCTGGTAAGAAGTTTCACATTGATGAACTTTCCGATAAGTCAGTATCCAGAATTTGAAGTGAAAGATTGACATATACCTGGAGAAAAATGCATACATGTGGGCATGCTTACTTTGATCATTGATTTATGAAGAACAGGAGCCAGGTTAGTACCACTGGTGACTAAAACATGATGGATTTATATTATCTTCAAACAATTGAAACACCGAGCCTAATATGCATTCAACTAGCTTTCCAAGTTCAAAACCTCAGTGATTCTAACACAAAGAAGATTTTTATTAATCAGGATACAATCAACTCTTGCAACAAGACTTACCAGCAAATCCTTGAAATGTAGTAGTAATTGGGGACATAGGTTTCAGAACACTTGCCTTCAGGGTGATGACAGCCATTCGATTGGAAGGTGTCAAGTTTCTGTCCTGGATGCTCCATGTCATCGACTTGAGGCGTGGAAGTATTCCCTAGTATGAAAAAACATTGTTAAATGACAAACTGTCAGTAGAGGAGAGAAGAAAAAATTACAAACAGATCACTGTATTTCATAACAATAATGCAAAAAAAAGTAGGACTCTGGGGTGCCAAGGGAACTCTAAAGATCTGCAACTTTGATACTGAATTGGCATCATGTTTTTGTCTTTCTTTTATTGTCTCTGAGTCTTACTGGAGAATCAGTTTGAACCTAAATTAAAATGAGAAAGTTTCTTTATAAAACATCAGTTTTAAGTCCAGTACTATACTACATTCTGACATTGATCCTTTCTCGAAACGCTAATATAAAACCTTGACCCATATTCAAGTATTAATAATATTTGAATGGATTGATCCCTAGATAATTTAAGCAAATAACTATATAGAATGGTGACTCATTGAAAGGAAATAACAAAACTTCATCTTTCAAGGAAAAAGGAAGTCGGTAAAAATGAACACAAATAATTTTGCTGATAACTATAATCATCATACATGCAATATAAGGGTAAAAATCTTGATGTATATCACATACAGACATCATATAAACCATTCTTGCAAGATCAAATTGGTATGGTTGCTATTACAGGAATAAAGTTTCAGCAATTTCTTAATATTAAAAAAAAAAAAATTTGCATTTCATCCACTAGAAGATTGCATGTAACAATCAAATCTAAGTTCATCTCAGTATTCTTAGAAGAAGAATATGCAAAATACCATGGCATCCACAGAGCCCTTGCTTTGGTACATATTAGTGTCAGCCACACCATGAGGAAGACTTGGAACATCATAGTTTAAAATGGAATCATCAAGACTGTGGTAAGCCGATATATTCTCTTGCCATGGCAACTGTTTTGAAGATAGTTCTGATAATGTGCATGGTGCTACTACAGGTGGTGAACTGACTCTAACCTGATGTGAAAGCCTCGCATGTCGCCACAGAGGCTAGGAAGACAGTAATTATTCAAAAGGACATATGAGAAGTGAAAAAGTAATGAAATGCACACAAGAAACCAAATAAGCTTGCCTCGTGAGTAAATATGTCAAAATGACTGGGATGTGTGCTAAGTCATACATGTCTTCTTTCTTCTCTAGATAAAAATTGTAAATAATACTTGAAATACATTTTAAATTTCCTGATAGCATTTACTTAATTTTAACTTCTATGAATGCGTAATAAAGTAACAGCAGCAATAAAAGAAATCTTCCTGCTCAGTATAATTGGAAATACAAAATTTGGTGATGTTGAGATGAGAAGTCATGTAACCACCACCAACATAAGTTCCAAATAGTTTGCAAATGTAAATCTAATATAAATACATGATATATATTTTAAAATTTTCTGATAGAATTTACTTGATCATAAGTTCAAAGCATACATAATAAACTGAAAGCAACAATGAGAGAAATCCTCCGGCTCATCATTATAGGAAATACAAAATATGGTGATGTTTACATCAGTATGCATGTAACCACTACTCACCATTTAAATAAGTCAAAAATAGTTTGCAAAAGAACCCCAACACAATATTACATTGGATAATGGTGTAATTCTGATTAAAACATTCTCTCCTTTTTTTTCTTTCAATAAAAAAAGTTATACCTGGTCTCTTAGTGCTTCGTCCTTCCACTGATTTTGATATTTCTGAAGTAACATCAGAAGAATGGTTTGAAACTCAGTTGAAAGGTCAACAGGCAAAAACTTTTTGATATCATCTCCTGCAAGATTCTCATGCACACATTTTCTAATTATTGAGCGGAGGCATGCCAAAACCTGCCAGTAAAGGCAAGACACTTACTCTCTTAGGAAGAAGTAAACAGGCTCATGCTAAAATAAAAAAATTCATTAATGTACATTATTGAATAAATATAGAAAATTTGGATAAAAACATTATGAAAAATTCTCTCTAGGCAGAAAGATATCCATATGAAAATCATGACAATGGGACGATGATGAAACCTAGAACCTAGAAGTCATAATAGATTAGTGTATAAAGAAGAAATTACTCCCTCTAATCTGCTATAACCACATCGCTAAAAGAAATAGTATCATTTGGGTATCCTTTTTCTACATAGTAAATCATAGGCAGAAATATCAACTGAAAAAATTTATACTTTGGCAGATACGCAACAGACCACAAAGTCACAAACTCACCAGTGGTTTCATCATAGTAAAATTAATTGGTTTTAACACTATTCTCAGTTGAATATTACGATTTATAGAAAATATCCTGCTAATAAATATTCAAGCAAACTCAATCAAATACTGATATGTAATATTCAAAAGTAATTTTATAGCACAGTAGCCGTGATAGAACTTCAAACCTCCCTCACAGGTTCTAAGAAAATAAACAAAATTCATTCATAAACATGAATTGAATCGAATATAACAGTCTTATCATCATGAAGTGTGGTTCAAACATGAAAATTTAATTTGCACAAGACTTGCAAGCCCTAGTTATTACAGAATGGAGAGAGAGAGAGAGAGAGAGAGAGAGAGAGAGAGAGAGAGAGAGAGGCTTACGGGTTCGAGATCCTGGAGCGCGGGGAGGCCGAGGAGGGACTGGAAGAGGGGTTTCTGCGACGAAGAGAGCCCAGTTCGTCTGGTGCTCCAGAGAGTGTCCAGGACGTAGGTAAGGGTTTCCTCCGAGATCGATGACGAAAGCTTTCGGAGGTGCTCGCAGGCTCCCATTACTTCGACACTATCCAGCAGCACAGACGCTGAGGAGATGAGGAAGTTCTAATATATCGGACGCTGTTGAAACCAAGTTATGCGTATGGATCAATATAGCATTTTGGCAGTGACCTCAGCCCTGTTTAAGGAATCAATTTCTGAACATAGAACTTCTTTTCTCTAGGTTTAGGGTTTAAGGGGCGTTCATTTGCCCGTAAGTGGGGAGGGGTAGTGTGTGAAGTGAGCTGACTTCGGTCATTTTTTATGTTCATTTGTCGTAAGTGGGGGAAGTAGCACTTCCCCCACTGCAGTGAGTTCGGTCACTTTATACTAGGCTCACTTCCCCTTTTTAAAAGCTGAAGTCGCTGAAGTGGGGGATATAAAATCCCACTTCAACTGACTTCGTCCCCCACTGAAGGCACGAGCGAAGTCATCCCGATCTCCGCCCGTTACCCGTGAGGAGCCTCCAGCTTTCTCGACGATCTTCGACCATGACACCTCCAGATCTCCGCCCAATCTCCGAGCGCGACGCCTCCGGTTCACCACCCAATCTCCGACCGCGACGCATCCGGATCGCTGCCAGAACTCCAACCGCGACGCCTCCGGATCTTCGCCTAATCTTCGACCACAACGCCTCCGGATCTTAAGCAGGTACCTCCATCTTCCTATCTCCCTCTCTCCCTTTGTACCTTCATCTATCTGATATGGTGATTGTTCTTTGGGATTTTTAGAGTTCTTTAGATCTTGATTAGGTGTTTCAGCATTTTTAGGTTTCTTTAGCTCTTGATTCCGGTTTCAGGATTTTAGTATGTTTTGGTTGTGGATAAGTTGGAATTTTTCTTATTTGATGAATAGATTTGCAGGAAGAGTTATATATCTTGTTCCTTCGAAGTTATTGCTTGACTTTTCTTGGTGCAATGTGATTCTATGAAGATGTAATGTGATTATGTCAAATTCTTACATATTTTTTCTAAGAAATTTAATTTATTTATACAATAATGTATTCATTGGCAGTGAGATAACTTATCTCTGACATCTGAGATTGCATGTATTTAGATGTTCTGGGGAGCATTTACTGTTTTTTTTTTAGCATTTACTGTGTTTTTTTTTTTTCCTTCTCTGAAGTTATAGCTTGTTTTTAATCACCCAAAGATTCATCAGTAATGAATTCATTGGCAGTGACATAGCTTATCTCTGACATCTGAGATTGCATGCATCCATAATGAAGCATTGAACCACTAAAGCATTACTGCTTTTGTGCATCTCCTAGGAAAGACCGCTCATTAGCTACCATTATGTTGTTGTATAACTTCCTTGAAAATAAATGTTTAATGTCTAGGATGGCTAGGGATAACTTGGACTATGTCAGGATCAACATCCATATATCGGTGGTGATCCTTGTTGCCGTACTTATTATGTTAAGGACATTAAGTGAACGAGGGGATACGATTCAAGGTTGGGGAGTCTGTGACAAAATAGAGGAGGATATGTGGCGTGATTACAATTGACGGGGCACGCATAGAATTTAAAAAATTATTAGGTTTTGCAAAATGTACTTTTATGAACTAGTTGTTGTGAACCTGCTAACTTTTGACCTTTTCCTGCTACTCTTAAAGTAATGGTTGTAGAATTTTCAGCTCTTTCCTTGTTGCATGTTGTTTTATGATGTTGGAAATATGTGCTGATAGGAACCTTTAAAATAATAGCAGAGTTGAATTTGTAGGGTTATGAATTTGTATGCTCATTAAAGATTATTTACTATATTGATGTCAGGATTTAGATGAATATTATACTGATGTTGGAAATATATTGATGTTGTTGTGAACCTGTTAACACGGTAAAGCTACTGTCAACAATATCGATTAGTTAGAGGAATAATATTAATATATGTTCATTTTAAACATAGTCCTTTACATGAATAATATGTTTGATATTTGAAATTGCAGGATGGCTAGGGGTAACTTGGATGAAGTCATGATCAACATCAATATATCGGTGGTGGTGACTTATGTAGCCATACTTATCATGTCAAGACGAAGAAAGAGACGACACACATTGCGTCGGGAATCTTCAGCGATTAGAGATATCCATAGGAATGTGCATATGTGCAGAATATTGGATGGATGATTGCATAATTGTGTCGAATATATAAGAATGAGGAAGGACACTTTTCTAAGGCTATATTATGTTCTACAAGAGCGTGGCCATTTAATGATACTATCCACGTGTCCGTTGAAGAACAAGTGGCGAAGTTCTTGCATATAGTGGGGCACCACTCTAAGAATCGATCAATGAAAATTGATTTCATTAGATCAGGTGCTACGGTGAGCCGGTATTTTAATGCCATGCTTTAGGCTATATGCAAAATTAGAGATGAATTTGTGAAGCAACCCGGCGTTTCACTACATCCGGATATAGAGTCTAACCCATTTTGGTTTCCTTCAAGGTATTATCCACTATACATCCTTAGTAATATTGAAATATTTTAGTTTAAGTGTCTAATTAGTTTTAACTATTTAGGATTGTATTGGTTTCCTTGATGGGACCATATAGATGCAAGGGTGCCTGTAGATCTCCAAGGCAAATTTCGGGGATGCAAAGGGATCACACAAAATGTGCTTGCCGCATGTGACGCCGGGCAGGGTAGTGATTAATCTGCGGGCTGTGGTAAACAGGGGGGATTGATAAAAGAACAAGAAAAAGGGAGGACAAACAGAGAAGAAAAGTCTCTGAAACTTTAGAAGGAAAATATAACTCAATAATCAATGAATAAAATTCAACCCACAAGCCGGGTTTAAATAGCTAAAAAGAACTAAACTAGATAACCTGGAAATTCTATCTTCTTATCCAAATTTTCCCAAATCCGCAAATTTTGGTCTAATAGAAAAACTTATCTAATTCTAACATAACTAAACTAAACAGATAACTCCTAAAAATCCGAGTTCAAATCGGATTCGTATCCTATCCTAAATTGGCATACGAAGTATTGCCAAAAATGGAAAAAAAAAACACCGAGAAACGAAGAAACGACGGGGAAAACAGTGGAATTTGAGGATGAAGGAAGGATCCATCTAGAAAATCTGATGGACCCCACGTGCGCGTTGAGACGAGCTTTCCGAATTGGGGTTGAGCGCGCGAATTCGATATCGGTAGCCAAAGTTATGGCTAAAATACCGAAACGTGTCCAAAGTGCTCCCCAATTTTGGATTTGGCTCGATCACCTTCCGCCTTTACGTCGGTCCGCCAAGTCGTGGTATGCCAAAGCTCTCATGGTGCAATCAGATAGCTCGGCATCGTCTGACTCGGGCTCTCCTGCATCAGCCTCCCCAGGTTGGAAAGAACTCGCCCTCGAGTTCGTAATAGGATCAGTCGACTCCACAAAACAAGGGCTCAGATGCTTCACATTGAAGATGTCAGAGGTCTTCAAATAACTGGGAAAGCGTAACCGGTATGCATTGTCATTGATCTTACGCGATTACTTCACGTGGTCCGATCTTTCGCTCCTTCAAATTTTGTTATACTCACCCACGTGGAAGCGATCTCGAGTGAGGATAGCCCACACTAAGTCAGCCTCATCAAAGCGACTGACGGCCATTTGTCATTTGTCTGCATTCATCTTGTACTTGGTATTACTCTCCTGAATAGCTGACTTGACCTGCTCATGAATAACCAGAAGGTGCTCAGCCATCTCATCAGCTCGGGGGTGAACACGACCAATTCATGGGACGGGGGTGAGATCACGTACTCCTGATGGGTTCCGCCCATAGACAACCTTGAATGGGCTCAAGCCTGTAGTCCGATCTTTGATCAATTGTAGGAGAATTCGGCTTGAGGTAGTGCCAAGTCCCACTGCTTCAGTTTAGTTCCAGCCAAACTCCTCAATAGGTTGCCCAAACTCCGGTTCACCACTTCACCGCCATGCAATGGGGTGGTATCGCTAAAGTTCAACTACGTCCCCAATTTTTCCCACAAGCTTCTCCAGAAGAGGCTAACAAACTTGGTGTCACGATCAGATATGATGGAGCGAGGGACACCATGCAAGCGAACAACCTTTCGAAAGTAAAGATGTGCAATGCGGGTAGCATCCATAGTCTTCCGACAAGCTATAAAATGAGCCATCTTTGAAAATCTGTCAACCACCACCATGATAGAGTCTGAGGCCCGCTGGGTACGAGGGAGGCCCAAAACAAAATCCATACTGATGTCAAGCCAAGGGGTTTCAGGGACTGGCAAGGGAGTGTACAGGCCTGTGTTGGTGAGAACTCCTTTGGCCCGCTGACACACAAAGCAGCGCTCCACAAAGTGAGCCACGTCACTAGACAACTTCAGCCAATAAAAGTCTGCAGCTATGAGGGCGTAAGTCTTATCACGACCAAAGTGCCCCTCATTATGGAGTTCGCTCATGATCTGATGTCGCAATGAACAGTCGGGGATGCACAGCTGCATGCCACGAAACAGGTAACCGTTATGCAAAATAAAATCATGACGATGTCCATCGGTTACCTCCTGAAGGATCCGCCCGAAGGAAGGATCATCCGCATACATATCCATGAAAGCTTCAAACCCTGCAACTTTGGTGCTCATTGTGGTGAGAAGAGAACTGCGGCGGCTCAAAGCATCTGCTACACGGTTGAGGCTTCCTGCTTGATGCTTCAGAGTAAAGGTGAACTCTTGCAAGTATGCCACCCACTTAGCGTACCGCCTGCTCAATTTGTGTTGGCCATTGATGTACTTCAGGGCTTCATGATCGGTGAACAGGATGAACTCCTTCTGTATGAGGTAGTGGCGCCAATGCTTCAGCGACTGAACTATGGCATAAAACTCCAGGTCATAAGTGGAGTAGTTCTTCTTTGACCCCGACAACTTCTCGCTAAAGAAAGCTACCGGTCGTCCTGACTGGCTCAAAACACCTCCAACGCCAACTCCAGACGAATCACAATTGACCTCGAACACTTTGTCGAAGTCAGGAAGTGCGAGAACTGGTGCTTCAGTCATCTTCTGTTTGACCAGGTGGAAGCTAGTTTCGGCCTCACCAGTCCACTTGAAATCACGCCCCTTGAGACGCTCGGTGATGGGGGCAATCAACGTGCTAAAGTTCCGGATGAATCTTCTGTAGAACGAGGCCAGCCCATGGAAGCTTCGAACATCATGCAAGGTCCTCGGTCTGGGCCACTCCAAAATTGCATCAATCTTTGATTGATCAACATGAACACCGTTAGTAGAAACAACAAAACCAAGGAAGGTCACAGAAGTGGTGAAGATGGAACACTTCTTTCGGCTGACGAACAGGCGCTCTGTTCTCAGCAACTCAAAGACAGTGCGAAGGTGGTCAAAGTGTGAGGACCAACTCGGACTATAGAAGAGGATGTCATCAAAATAGACCACCACAAACTTGACCATAAACGGTCACAAAACCTGGTGCATGAATCGCATGAATGTGGTGGGGGTGTTGGACAACCCAAAAGGCATCACCATCCACTCGTACAGTCCATGCTGTGTTTTGAACGCCATCTTCCACTCATTTCCAGGCCGTATTCGGATCTGGTGGTATCCACTCTTCGGATGGATTTTTGAGAAGACCTTTGAGCCAGATAGTTGATCCAACATGTCATCCAGGCGGGGGATGGGGTAGCGGTACTTGATGGTGATTTTATTGATTGCTCGGCTGTCTATACACATGCGCCACGAGCCATCCATCTTTGGCACCAACAAATACTGAACTGCGAGGACTCATGCTCTCTCGGATGTAGCCGTTCCTTAATAACTCCTCCACTTGCCACTGCAATTCCTCGGCCTCCTTGGGACTGAGGCAGTATGCTGGTCGGCTCGGTAAGCTCGATCCTGGGATAAGATCTATCTGGTATTGGATGTCCCTTATAGGTGGGAGTCCCGGGGGAAGTTCCTCTGGCATCAAGTCTGCGAACTCCAGGAGCAACTGTTGTGCTTCTATTGGCAGATCTGGGTCCATGTCTGTGGTACGATGCATGCAAGGTAGCAATGCATAGACTACATCGCCTTGCTTGATCCCACTTAAAAATCTGGACATAGAAAGCAGGTTAGTATTGGTTACCGGAGCAGGATGCTTTTCTTCTCAACGGGGTGCCAACACGATCTTTTTTCCTTTGATGCTGGGGAATAAGTATTCTTCCTTCTATTGTGGACCACGCTCAGATCATATTGCCATGGTCGCCCCAGTAGTAGGTGACAGGCATCCATTGACACGACATCACACCATGCATTGTCAAAGTACTTCTGCCCAATAGAGAAAGACACGAGACATCGCCGATCTACTTTTACCTCAGTGTCTTTGCTCAGCCATGATAGATTGTAGGGCTTCGGATGTCGCTCTGTCTTCAACTGCAACTTCTGGACAGCATTTTCAGACACCACGTTCTCACAACTACCGCTGTCGATGATCACCTTGCAAACCTTGTCGGCCACTGTGCAGGTGGTGTGGAAGATGTTGTTTCTCAGCCAGTCATCCCGTAATTCATCCTTAGGTGCCAGCAGACTCTTGCAAACAACGAGGGTCTCATGGCCATCCCCAATCAGCACGTCACTAGCCTCATCATCATTGCCATAATCATCATAAACTGGTTCCTCAACCTCCTCAGCCTCGATCTCTTCAATCATCAGGTTCTTGCCCTTCTAACTAGCAAGTTTCTGATACTCGGGTGATTTATTCCCCTGCTCACCACATCTATAACAATGAACTCCAGAGTTAGAACTGTCACGCCCTGAACCACGGCCCACGCACGTAGACAACCGCCAAGACTCCAAACAGGGACTAGTCCCCATTCAGACGCAAGGCCTTAGAAACTCTTATACAATAAGTATTTAGAGGTAATGATAACAGCGGAATCATAAAATAAAAGAAGAAGGGAGTTTATACAACTCCGTACAAGTACGATACCGGGTTTACACAACCCAAGACTAGGATCTAGTCCAGTCACCCCTAGAAATCCATACAACAAAGGAATACAAAATACAAATCTCACACAGGATAAAAGAGGTACGCAGACCTCGGGACAAATACAAGTAGCCATGTCAACTACTCGGTATATCCCCGCCTAAGCTCGACCCTACTCCTCGTCTGAACCTGAGAAACACACAAGTCAAGTGCATGAGCCTAAAGAATAGGCCTAGTAGGGTCGCATAAACAATAAAAGAGGCGGAAGCCATAAACAAAGAATAGAATAAAGCAAGTACAAATATGCAAGTGCAACAACACCACAAGCAAATAACAAGTAGCTGGAATGTGGATAAATCCACAAATGTACTAAATCTCTGGCATATATGATACTAAGATGTCTACGACATCAACGACACCATCAGTATCGTCTTCGGCCTAAGCCGGATAATGCTATAGCAAACATGTGCACATGGTCAGAAAATGCCGCTCTCTGACTGAGCGAGGTGGCCAGATATTATACGCCCTCTGCCGGGGCATCCGTCCGATGGAGCATCAAGTGCTCGAGGCCAGATATTATACGCCCTCTGCCGGGGAATCCGTCCGATGGATCATGCCTGAAAGTAAGAGATTACTAGTACAAATACCTAACAACAGGTATACATATATATCCAAGGTAGCAACATCTTGAATATATAAAGATCAATGACCTCATCGAGATCGGAAGCCAATACGTATCTAAGGAGTAAACTCTACTCAAATACGTGATAGCTCTCGAATATGAGCTATTCTACCAAGTAATTATTGGGGAATTTAGAGTGAAAATGAGAGTTTATAATCAAATCAATTATATCTTTGCTCTAAATTCCGTTATCTATTGTGCGAATAACCTGATATGCATTTTTACGATATTTTACACCTGTTTGTGAAGATAAATACTAAAGTAAATGAAATGTATTGCAATAGGTCTATCTGAGCATATCAAAGGTCAACATCGCGATGTCGAGTCTGAGACATCGTGATGTCTAGAGGCATCTGAGCGCTTAAAATCAAAGTTTATCAGATCGCGTTGTTCTCTGGGAACATTGCGATGTTACATCGCGATGTCATGAAATGAGCATCGCGATGTCTTCAGCAGTCTGGGGGCACTTAGAAGCTTACATATCAGATCGCGATGTCCCAGAGGACATCGCGACGTCACATCGCGATGTCGCAATCATCACATCGCGATGTCGACTGCGGGACTATAAAAGCTGAGAGAAAGCTAAGGTTGGAGCATCTTGGTTGGGGGAGCGGCTGAAAAGCGCAGCTAAGGTCTAGAAGGCGATTTCCAACCCCTTGGAGCTGGAAAGCGATCATTTATGAGGGGGATCTTCATTCCTTTATTCTGAATGTTTTGATATATATATATGGAGCATATGGATGTTTGTTTACTAGTTCTCATTGTTGTTAATGTTTCAATGACAATGGGAGCTTAAACTCTTCATCTAGGGTTGTATTGGATGCTATGATTTGATATTAACTATCTTTGGATTGCTTTTATTTCATTGTATGGATGTGCCTTTGAATCTATTCTTTGTAATCCTCAATTGTTGAAAGATATTGAGTAATATCAACTCCAAGTTCTATGAGACATCTAGACTTGTGAGTAGAATAGAGGAATTGGGTGGACGGCGTGACACCGTAGTGGTTTATCACTGAGACATCAGGGTAGGCACTTCCTCGGTAGTGATTAGTTATTGTCCTATAATGCATCGTTTGTACCATAGACATATGGACATCGGTGCATTATCCTTAGACATAAGGTCCTGTATGATGCACCCGGAGTGCACAGAAGCACATAACTAATTACACATACACCCACTTCTATCTTCAATGGAGTATAGCAATCCTTAGAGAAAAATTCTATATAAATCTAGTATCCTCTACAACCCTAGTCCTTCTTCTGAGAAATTACCCTTCTAATTAAATCATCTGTTCGAACACCAACTCACACTCGACATAAGTTTATTACAAAACACACACTTTACATCAACACTCATAATACATCATTTTATCTAGTTTTTCGTTCACTTCTTCAAGCATAAGAAATCGTCACCGTTCCCTTGGGATTTCGACCCGGTACTCACCGGTTATTACTTGCGGCCACGTACGCTTGCGTGCGGAGGCTTGAGTGCTTGCACTCGAGTCTTTGGGCAAACAATACGCATAAGAAAACATGCAAGCAACAATCTCCTCGAGATATGAAGCCAATACATATGAGGAAACCCATCTCGAATATGTATTGGGAACCTCTCAAGGAAATAAGAGCACAACATCAAAGTAGAGTAGGAGGAAGGAATACTCACAAACCTCCCTTGCGAGAGCCTACCTGGCTAGAAGCAAATCACAAGCAGGGTAAGAGGAAGGAATACTCAAACCGAGTATCAACAAACTGAGCAGAGCAATATCAGAAAGCTCAAGCAAAGCAGAAATAGAAAATCACCCTCAAAGCAGAGCAAATCTGATCAGAGTATACAACTTAAGCAATGCACAAATAGGATGTCAATGAACTGCTATAAAGTACCACCCCCCTGACCATCCCAGGTACAAGTAGGATGCAGAGTGTACTCCACTAGCCATATGCCATGGAGTATCACTCCCACTGGCCATATGCCATGGAGTACCACCTCCTGGCCATCCCACAACAACACAAGAAGAATGTCAGGGGTACTCCCTCAAAGCAAATCATATCAGAACATACAAGCTCAGACAAATGCAGCAAGCAAAACATGTCAACAGACAGAGCAGGTATCAAAAGATGGACTCCAACATCCATCTAGCACAACACAACAAAATCAATAGAATACTATGAGTTAGAAATACTCACAGTACCCGTGCGACATCCTATAGAATATACTGGGCAACAGGTATATATCCAAGGAAACAATCCATCTCGAATATATAAATAGTAAATCTCAAAGAGATATAGAAAGCAGAATAGCAAGCATATATCCAAGAAAACAATCCATCTCGAATATATGAATAGAAAAGAAATCATAAGTAGGGTAGGGAGTTAGAAATACTCACAACACCCGGTGCGAGAGCCTACCTGATCTAGAGAATAATCCTCTAATCCTCGTTGCGTCTCACGCGTCCAGATCAGGATCTAGTAAATGGATTAAGATTCTCAGTTTCATAATACTACGTATCTATTTATATGAATATCGAAATCGTATTCTTTTCTAAGTAACTCATCTGTTCAACAAGGGTCTATAAACGACCAATCAAGAGAATACGAAATATCTATCTTTACTAGCACAATGTATGAAGTCGAACTCCTCTAGAGTTCTTCTTTATGCTTAAGATCCTTCTCTTAGGCATTCCCTTTATTTATCATGAATTCCAAGTCTTCATAATAGATAACTAATACGAAGTTATGTTACATCTGGGATGAATCTACTCATAATACGACATGTAACCACTTCCATCCTTAGGATGGATTGGGGCTTCTAACATGCCCCCCTACAATAATCAAATGTTGTACAATTAATGGAGTATTAAGCATGTATTTTCACTTAACATCCAATACATGCTCCTAAAGCTCATAAATACTATGATTACCTTTCATAGCTTTAGTTCTACCGCTAAGAATACGATGAAATAAATATGAAAGTTAAGGGATACGAAAATCCGTATCCTTATCTTGTACTCTAATTAGACTCGTTAGAGTACGATGATTTCCATCAACTTAAATCAAGTACAATTTCTCTTAACATGAAATTCGTATTTCTAAAACATGGAAATACGGAATTGTTCAATTAAGGGATTTAGCTCTAATCATCCTAAGCTAAATTTAAAGCTTATAACCTGTTCTTTAAGAGGAATCAATTGCTAAGCATGAGCATGGAGATTTAATCACGTACAATTTACTTAAGATTTCTACGAAAATTCGGCAGCACCTCCTCTATTTGGAGAGCCCTGAAATCATACAAACATTCGCCATAATCACTCTAATTAAATCATACATCTTGTGCATACAAACCTCTGCCACATTTACACTTAGTTAACTCAATCAATCGCATCCAATACTCCAATCATCCCTGTATTTACATTCATTAATTCAATAAGGTGAATTAGCATGCATTTATTTCCCCCAATCATATTCTCCACAAAAATTAGGGCTCACCAATGGTTCAGTCAAGGCTCTCGGCCTGAAATCAACTCTGATCCGACCCTTGGTTTGCTTGTAGGGCTGCGGTGAAATTGCTCGTCATCGGGAATACACCGGAGAAGAGAGAGAGGGGCGATGGATCACTAGCACTGTGCCCTCCAAGGCTGTGGAAGCATGCCTGGCTGTTCATCGTGGAAGAGGAAAGGGAGGCTGCGGTGCTCGAGCGCCGGCCGTGCAGCGGCCGGGGGTGAAGCTGGGCTCAGGTCGGCGACAACCCTGGTCAGCGGCCAGGCAAAGAGAGGAGAATAAGGGGCGGAGATAGACAACCAGTGGTAGTCGGCGGGCGAGGGACCAAGGGCATTGGGCCGTGGGCGCTTAGGCCGGCCGGCGGCGGCGTCGCGATAGGAAAAGGCGGGAGAGGTAGCGGCGGCGGCACATGGTCACACAGGGGCGCCACGATTGCTTCCCACGTGGCGTTGGCCCAGCGAAGCAAGGGACGGGCAGGAGGGACGGCAGGCGGACAAAAGGGAAGCGGAGTAGCGACTGCGCGCCAGCGTGGCCGAAACAGCGGTAGGGATGCGTGAAACGTAAGAGAAAGGAGTCAAGAGAGGGACACGAGCCCTCCGTTTTCAATTGAATTTCTCTCCCCTAAGTTCCTTCATGAAGAAGTATATGTGTATATATATATATATATATATATATATATATATATATATATATATATATATTACTTTTTACTTTGATTATTTAAATCCATTATCATCTAGATTATTGTCACATCGCCCTATTTTAATATTATCTTTTAAATACTTCATCGACCCAGGTCCTAAAATCTCAGGTCAATGATCCCAGTGTCACGGGGATCCGTCTCTCGTCAGACCAAATCCGAGAATATCAGTTTTTTGTCAAATCCTTCGTCATGGGCATACTATGGCATCACGGGGCTGTCTCGGTCCCCGACTAGATCCACCTTTCCCCGGATTTGAATTTTTGTCTGTTTTCTTTTCTCCATAATTAATCTGGATTAATTAACATTTTATTAATCTGGCTCGATTAATACTTGAAATTTTTTTTCGAATTTTCATCGCTTACTATATTAAATTTCCATTTAATAAATTCTGGGAATAATAAATAAAAAAAAATTTCTTATTTGTTTCGGGGCGGGTTTTACAAGAACTACCTGACGGTGCTTGCTGGACTGGGCGAGGTGCCTGAGGTCAAGCTGTCCGGCTACTCTGATCGCTCCTGATTGGTGGTCTTCTATTTTGCTGCTTTTCAATAGTGAGGGCGCGCTGGTATGCCTCCGAAACAGTCTATAATGAGTGTAGACTGAGAACATCTTACAGTGGTTGGCGCAAACCTCCCAGATATCGAGCCACCAGTTCCTTCTCGGTCTCGGACAAGTCCTTCCGCGCGATTAATTGGTAGAAGTCCTCTGTGTACTCATCTACCGATCTTGTGCCCTATCTCAACGTATGAAGTCGTTGAAACAAGGTTTGGGTATAGCCGAAGGGGAGGAAGTGCCCCTTCATCTTCTTCTTCATCTTGTCCCAATCTATGATCTTTGGTTTGCCTTGCCGATCCCATTAACGCCGCAGCTGCTCCCACCACGCGGATGCTCGGCGCCCCTTCAACTTGATGGCAACTAGCTTCACCTTCAGACGATAAGGGACCTCCTTGTACTCAAATATCCTCTCGACCACGTTCATCCAGTCGATGAAGAATTCAGTATGTAGGGTTCCAGTAAATTCGGGCAACTCCACACGAAAGTCGAGATCTCCGTGACGCTCCTCTCGTGCACTGTACTCTCTGGACTGCCCACGCCGGGAATAGGGGTTGACGAAGGTAGACTCGGAGTCCTGGTCTAAAACCTCACAATCCCCCAAATCTCGCACCGCCAATCGTTGGGTTAACTCCGCTACTTGTCTCTGCAGATCCTCGTTCATCGCTTCCAAGGCGATTGGGTCTCGAGACAGACCTTCCTCTGCCGGAACATGTCCACCACGACGACCACCACAGCCACCACGACCTCCAGCCATTGATGGCGAGGCCACAGGAAGAAGATGAGCTCTGATACCAACTGACGCCGGGCAGGGTAGTGATTAACCTACGGGCGGTGGTAAACAGGGGAGATTGATAAAAGAGCAAGAAAAAGGGAGGGCAAACAGAGAAGAAAAGTCTCTGAAACTTTAAAAGGAAAATATAACTCAATAATCAATGAATAAAATTCAACCCACAAGCCGGGTTTAAATAGCTAAAAAGAACTAAACTAGATAATCTAGAAATTCTATCTTCTTATCCAAATTTGCCCAAATCGGCAAATTTTGGTCTAATAGAAAAACTTATCTAATTCTAAAATAACTAAACAAAACAGATAACTCCTAAAAATCCGAGTTCAAATCGGATTCATATCCTATCCTAAATTGGCATACGAAGTATTGCCAAAAATGAAAAAAAAAACACCGAGAAACGAAGAAACGACGGGGAAAATAGTGAAATTTGAGGATGAAGGAAGAATCCATCTAGCAAAGCTGACGGACCCCACGTGCGCGTTGAGACGAGCTTTCCGAATTGGGGTTGAGCGCTCGAATCTGATATCGGTAGCCAAAGTTATGGCTAAAATACCGAAACGTGTCCAAAGTGCTCCCCAATTTTGGATTTGGCTCAATCACCTTCCGCCTTTATTTTATGGTGTCTTCTTTTCCTTGAACAGGTGACGCTAAATTGGCTCTCCGAATGAAGAAGGGGATGAGCATGAGCCAAGGCAAGAAGAAGGTTGCCGTGCCTGAGGAGCCTCAAGCTGAGAATACTAGAGGTGTCAACGGCCGCGTGCTTACCGGGCACGACACTGCCCCAGACGCCACGGGTCATGCCACCCCGCACGGCCAAGACGCCCGGCCGTGCCAGCGACGGCCGGGCCTACGGCCCGCCATCAGAAAGTAAGCGGGCCATAGGCCGGCATGGCACGGGCCCACGTGTCGCCGCCACGCTGATGCGGATCGGCACGCCCGCCATCGGGCCGCCCGCACGCCTAAATGGCTTGCCGCGGCACGGCATGCCCGGCTAGGCACGCAGCACGCCGCGCCATTGTGACATCACATTGATCACAATGGGCGCGATTAGCCGCCATCATGCATTAATGGGCACAAATCACAATGTCGGGCCTGTGTGACATCAGGAGTCACCGACTTCACCGCCGGGTCGATCACATTTGTGTAATCACATCGACCGTTGGTCACTTGGTCCGTTGGACCGTTGGTGGCTTTTTTTTTTTTTAAATACACATATTAAAGCATTAAAGCCCAAAGACCCTTTTACCCCCCACCAACAACTATAAAACGGCTATATTAGAGGGTATTTGGGTCTTTTGAGTAAAATGACAAATTTACCCTCTCCAACAACTAGTTTATGAGGGTATTAGAGGTATTAAAAATATAAGAAACAATCTATAAATAAAACCTCTCATTCTTCCAATTTTTTTTTCATATACCAAAACTAATCTCTAAGCTCTTAATTCTCCTCTAATTGCTCTCAATCTCTCATTCAAGACTTTCAAGTTCAAGGTTACTTCTTCTCATTCAAGTTCAAGCAATCAAGATTCAAGGCTTCATCAAGGATTCAAAGCTTCAACCTTTCAACTTCATCAAATTATTTCTAAATTTCCAAGTTCAAGCCTACAATCGAATCAAGCTTCATCAAGATCAAGTCTTCATTAATCCTCAACTACTTTTCAAGGAGATCACCCGGGCTTATTTTTCTCTATTTTTCCGGCTTTCTCAATTTCTTCCACAAGTAGTTGAGGTAATTCGAAACCCGTATTTTAAATTTTATATTTAATGGCCGGTTCATCGAATTTCCCTAGGGATGATACTACTCCATTTTATCTTTATGATAACACTAACCCGAGTGTCGATGAATCCGATGCCGGTGATGGTGCCGGACCATCTATTGGTGGTGGTGCAGGTGCCGGTGCCAGCGGTAGGAAGATAACTTCGGGGGTTTGGGAATTTTTCGATATTATTGAAATTGAAAACAAAGGTACCCGGGCTAGGTGTAAAAAATGCAGAAAGGATTTTTCATGCCAAGCTAAGGGTGGCACCGGCCATCTTAAAAGACATGCCGACAAACATGTTTTGACCCAACACCAACATGATTTAACTCAAACTCAATTAGGACATATTTCTACTTCCAATTTTGGTATTTTTCATTTTTCTAATGAAAATGCAAGAAAGGAAATTGCTAAATTTATTGTGCATGATGAACAACCATTTAGTCTTTCCGATAATCCTAGGTTTGAAAGAATGATTCATAATGCATTTTCTCCCGAATTTAAAAAAGTTTCTAGAAATACAATGAGGAAAAATGCATTTTCGATTTTTAATGAATATAAGGAAAAAATTAATCTGTGAATTATCTACTATTTCTTCCAATATTTCTTTAACTTCGGATATTTGGACTTCAAAATATCATGCAATCTATATTTGTGTAACCGCGCATTATATAGATAAGGAATGGAATTTACAAAAACGTATTATAAGTTTTAATGAATTAGAATATAGGCACACTAGTAGTGCCATTGCCGGGTGCATCATGAACACAATTTTAAAATATAAAATTGAAAATTCTATTTTTTCAATTACATTTGATAATGCTTCTAGTAATAATGCCGCAATTGATGTTCTTAAAAATCATTTAAAACCTATTTTTTCGGGTAAATTTTTTCATATTAGATGTGCATGCCATATTTTAAACTTGTGTGTGCAAGATGGACTTAAAATTATTGATCCTCACATAAAAAAATTAGGAATTATATTTTATTTATTAGAAACTCACCTACTAGAAGACAAGAATTTAAAAAATATTGCCTTCAATATGGAAAAAGATATAAAAAATTTGTTGTTGATGTTGAACATAGGTGGAATTCTACTTATTTAATGTTAGATTGTGTTTATGAGTATAAGGATGTTATCACTTATTTTTGTAATGAACATTTTAGAGAAAATAAAATTAGGGAATTTGATTGGGAAGTAGGAAATATGATTAGGGAATTTTTAGAAATTTTTTATAATGCAACAAATGTTTTTCCCGGTGTTTATTATCCTACATCTTATTTAACTATAAGTCATTTGTATTTTATTAGTGTCATTTTTAACAAATATAGATTTCATCATGGTTTTGAATCTATTGTTTCTTCTATGGAATTAAAATTCAAAAAATATTTTGGTGTAATTAGTCCAATTTATATTTTATCTTATATGCTAGATCCTAGGTTTAAAATTGAAGGTGCTAATTTTATTTTAGATTTATTTGATGAAAACATGGGTTTAGACCATAGTCAATTAAAAGATGAATATAAATCCATGTTTCTTGAAATGTATGAAATTTATAATTGACTTTATGGTAGTAGAAAATCATCCCAATTGGGTGATGATGATCAAAATATTTCTCATACAAAATCTAAGAGTAGTAAAACCCCTTTACAGTTATTTAATATGATGAGAAGAAAACATGGTAGCTCTTTTACTTCTTCTTCTTCTAGTACTATTTCTTCTTTGCATGAATTAAACTTGTATTTATCAAATGATTTTAGTTCTTTCCTCACTTCGGAGGAATTTAATAATTTAGATATTTTGTCATTGTGGAAACAACAGGAGCATAATTATCCTGTGTTAGCCGCCATGGCACGTGATCTACTAACTCCCCCGGTGTCCACAGTAGCATCGGAGTCATGTTTTAGTGCAGGGAACAGGGTGCTAGATGATAAAAGGAGCCGGTTGAACCAAGCTTCTTTGGAGATGTGCATTTGCTTAAAGGATTGGTTGGATGCTGAAGATAGACTTCAAGATCGAGGAGGACATGACATAAGTAGTGGCACTGAAGAAGATACAACAACAGAAAGATCGGTCCGGGAGTAAAGTAAAACATAGAAGACTTGAAGGCATTAAGACCATGAAGACCTAGAAGACTTCAAAACTTGAAGACATGAAGATGAAGATTGAAGACCATGAAGACTTGAAGACCTAACTTGAAGTTGAAGAATGAAGACCATGAAGACTTGAAGACCTAACTTGAAGACATTTGTATTTAGAAATTTATGAAGTTTATTTGTCATATTTTTCAAATAAATCATAATATTTTTATTAGTTGTTTTTTTCAATAAAATCAAATTCTTTATAATTTGATTCTTTTGTAATTTATGAGTTAATTTGGAATCTTAATAATAATTTCATATTTTTTTCATCAATATAATTTGTTTATTTGGGTTTGCAATATTGTGTTTGTGTTTATGCCTTTATGACATTATGTGCAAATGTGCAATGTATATTTTTCAATTTTATAAGTTTTTCTAAAAAACAAATTGGTTTATTTACAAATTACAATTGAATCATTGATGATAATTTGATTGATTTATTAAATTTTACCAATATTTATATGTTTTCCATAGTTTATACTTTAAACATATGTATATATAAATTTAAAAAATTTCTGGATTTTTTCTGATTTTTTTATGATTTTTATGATTTTTTAATAAAATTTTATTTTTTTTAAATATATATATATATATATATATATAGACGGGCCGGCACGGCATGCTACTGTAGCATGCCGTGCCTGGGCCGGGCCAGGGTGCCGGCACGGCACGCACAGTGCCGCCGGTACGGCGGGCCCATGCCGGGCTGGGCCGGTCCGGCCAGGCCCGTTTGACACCTCTAGAGAATACCACTGAAGGTAATTTAGTTTTGCCTTAGGAAAAGAAAAAAGAGTTAATGTACATACATCTCACATGTTGATTTCTTAATTTTGAAGTGTCACGTTCTTATCTTAATTTTTTTTTAACTGAATTCTGATTTCAGATTTCTGAATTCTCATTTCTGAATTCTGATTTCTAATTTTTAAATTTACGGTTTTTTTTCTGATTTGGCATATTTTTTTTTATTGTTGATCTCTTATTTCTAATTTTGCAAGTATAAATTTTTTTAAATGGTGTCATTTTCTTGTACAGAAAACGCCTCATGGTCCCTATATTGGTAACTCTCAAGAACCCTCACCAAAAAGGGGCAGGGCTCAAGAGTCAAGAGAATAACATTGTAGCTAGAGCCAACCTGAAGTAATCATTTTGGAAGTATAAAATGTCCATCACAGATATGTTTAGCTCCTGGTTTGTGTATTTTCAATTGAAGTTTTAAACCTATTGGCCAGAAGATAATTACTTGATTGAAGACCAGACCAGTCATTTTCCTTTTTTCCCCCTGATAATAGATTTCTCTGAAAACATACTAAACTCAAAATGTGCTGTTCATACTTATTTCAAAACTCTCTGTTCTGCTTTTCTGATCACCATGATTAGCCGCCACCCCACAAAACAGCCCAATTTCACAAAACCAACTCCCAAGTCTCCAACCTAATCTTCTGATCGCTAAAGGTTTGCATCCATATTTTTTCAACCGAATGCAGAATCTTAAAATGGTCACAGCTTCAATCTCAAAAATCAAACAAATAAGCAAATAATACTGCTGGCCATGAACAATCAAATATATTCTCAAGGCTCAAAGTAATCAAGAAAAGGAGATGCAATAGCTTCACATATATTACGGTTAGCTAACAAATTAACTTACATTTGTCTCATTGACAGTATGGTCAAGCAAGAGGCATAAGAATTCTAAAAACTAAGCCTACTCACATTGGCAAGTGATAACTCCTGATATGGCATATTGGATAACCAAAGAGTTCTTCAAATGTTAACAGCAAAAAATGCATCTTAGAAGGAAGCGAGCAGAAACCAATTACAATGTATTGACAGATTTCACCAGTGCCTCCTACCACCAATCCGTGCTAGCTGTAAATCCTTCTGCACTGCATAATGCACAATAATTTCCATTTAATTAGTGAAGATAAACTAACAAAATACACCAAATGATCTCTGCATTTGTAACACATGTACAACTAAGAAAAGCATTTCTGGATTTTGTTTTTGTTCTTAAGTTTTCAATAAATAGCCAAGGTTAGTTTAACTTTTAGATTATTCTCCCAGCAAGTTTAAATGGTAAAATGCAGCAGGCACAAGCAGCCAACAGTTGCAGTCCTCAGCATCATAACTTCTTCCTTTAATAAAAGTTCTCTTGAATGTCATTTTGGACCTCAAGAAGAACAGCTGCTTCAACTCAAGAATATAACATCAAGACTTCCTATATCCATAAAAGCATACAAGGTATCAACCTGATAGCTGGCTGATGTAGCATGACTAAGTTAATAAGTTTTTTCCCCCTAACTTTCA
The DNA here is from genome assembly GCA_026586065.1 of Dioscorea zingiberensis. Classification (NCBI taxonomy): domain Eukaryota; kingdom Viridiplantae; phylum Streptophyta; class Magnoliopsida; order Dioscoreales; family Dioscoreaceae; genus Dioscorea; species Dioscorea zingiberensis. Next base: position 23,874,904 of record CM048818.1, on the reverse strand, counting down.
TTATTTCAGAGATAAATTTTGCCGTTGATAAACTGAAATATTTAATCTAGAATCTAGTCAACGAAGTTTAAGTTAACAATGGCATTCAAGCACGCCAAAGTCAGTCTCTAATCCCAGTAGATGCTGCCGGACCACCAAATGAGATGCATTGGTCGTAATATGTTCCCATTCATAGGGTACTTTGTTTGTAATTTTGCATCATTCAGCCATCTTACTTCAAGATGGGCAAACAAATTACACATTAGAATAATCAGAGAAAAGCACAAACAAGAGCCACACAAAAAAAAAAAACACATGTTCTAGTTTAAAAATAAAACTTACTAAGTGTAACACGTTTTGCATGAATTGAGCATAGATATGCATCCGAAAACAACTCCACCAGGTAAAATTCAGCTGCCTGCAGAAAAATGAAGAATGTAGAGAACATGTCAACAATAAATAAAAACCTTAAAGCAAGCAACAACAAAATTAATTTTGTAAATATTAAAGGACTAAGAATGACATATAATTTCCAAATAAAAGATTGTGAATTACCAAAGCCTTTTGTGATTCATGATTCAATAAACTAAACCAGTAATTCCTGAAACCTAACCATTTAAGAACGTTACAAATCATAGTCACGTGGTCATAACATCTATAAGTGGTTAAGTCATCAATTGCAAAGACTTTCTCTTGCTTAAGTAACACGTTACACTGGACTACAATGATAGACTTGAAGATGGGCTGTTAAAAATGACCAAGACATATAATATCATGATTGGGCCAGACAGAAACAAGGAGCAATATAAATATAAATGGATGATCTAGACAATTATAACAAATTGCATGCCTCCAAGAATTTCAAGTTTAAAGCCTAGTTTTAAAGCAGTTCTGAGATATTAAAATACATCATTGTGCATCGTTTCCCCAGCACCTCTCCTTTTTTTTTATATCTTCTATTTGGGCATATAGCCTAAGTACCTAGATGTAAGATTTAAATTAGCGAACTCACTTTTAGGCTATCTCTTCTATTGAACCAGTTAGATAAGGATATCTTAATTTCAAAATCCAATGCATTCAAAGTTATGTAAACTACATAAAGTATCCAGAAACAAAATGTTTTTTGTTCTTGAGGCCCTTTAACTAATCATTGGGTTGTGGTAACTTTAATGTTGTTTATCAAAATGGTACAAAAACCATGATATGAAATTTATGGGAAGATATTGAGAATGTTTTTCATGGGCATTTTACCTTGTCCACATCAGTCAGGAAGGTAGGGCAATTTAAATTGAAAATAAACTTTTAGTATTTTATATAATTGAACAATTGCCACCAACCCACTAAACCATAAGCCTCTGTCTAGAAATTGCCATAAAGAGAAATGAAATTGAACAATGTGTATTTAGGTATTTGGTACGAAAAAAGAAAAAGAAGACAGGACAGTCCTATCAATAAGAAAACATATTTGCATACGGGAAAATGCTAGTGCCTTAATAGTGACTATAGGCATAAACCTATCATCATTTTGAAGATTAAAAACCTAAACTTAAAATTCACCACTCAAACACAAAAATAAACGTAACATATAGGTCATTCATCCCAAACTCATGCAAAAATACTTGAAAATTCATGGACTGGATGGTATCACCCTTTTCGCTGAAGAGGTAAACATGATATTTACTGCAGATCAACATCTCATAGGAACTACATTCTTTTCAATCATTTTGTTCATCACAATGATCAAATTTAGGAAGCTAATTGTTCACTGCAAAACAACTAGTGATCTAAATCCATGCTGTTGAAGAAAAAGTGGGATCTTTTGAACTCAAAAAAACCCTTAGCAAACTGAATGAAATGCAGCACCACAAGTTTACCATAATTGATTGAGAATTTTATGACAATTAGATGCAAAGTAACTTAACTAGAAAATCAGGAAGGAAAAAAAGCTATACCTCCTGGATAGCCATTAAGGCTTCAGCCGTCCATCTGTTAACTTCTCTAGAATAGGTGCTTGTAATCTCCCTTACCTAATTTGCTGACAAGTCCAATCAGAAAACAACCAAGCCTAATCTTAAACAATAACAAAAGTCAAAACAAAAAAACTTCACTCAGATAACAAGCCTTCAATGAAGCATGAAACAAGCTCTAAACTATTATAAAAAAAATAAAAAATAAATAAATTATGCACAGAAGGATCAAAATGAACAGAGAAACATGGACTCACTACTCTGAAGAATGGTGCATGAGGGATAAGGAGATTCCAAGACCTCTGCAGCTTCCTAATCTCGCGCAAGGCTACCGTTCCCGGCCTGAATCTGCGCTTCTTACTGCTCTGCTTAGCAGCACTCCCTCCCTCTGAAGATATACCAAAAAATTGAAAAAAAAAAACGAAAAAATATAGATAAAATCAGGGTGGAAACACCATGCACCAAAAAACACAACCTTGAGAATCATTCTGCCGGGATACCTGCCCAAAAAAAAAAAAAATTTAAACAAAAACAGAGAGAGAGAGAGAGAGATAAAACTAAATAGATAAAAAACGGGAGGAATCTCACACGAGCTGATTGGGATGGTGGCGTGGACGCATCCGTTTGAGCTGTTTGATAACAAGGTTGCGGATTAGGGTTTCTCATCAAACCTCAACGAGAGACATCGAGAGAGTAGTACCTGGTTGACGCGGGGACTGCCCCCAGTTGAGCTTTTTCCTTGATGAACGGCGTGGGTGACTGGAGATGTGCTTCGTCCTCGCCATTGTCGGCGAGGTCCGAGAGAAAAATGGTACTCCTCTATAGCGCAAGGCCGATGATCTTCTTATTCATTTTTTTCTTATTCTTATAACAAACAGGTAAAAAACATTTCGAGGGTAATAAGGTCTTTGGGTCGTTGCCGCTCTTTGGATCGGACGGTTTCCAGAGGGTCTAAGTGAGGAGCGACGTCGGAGAGCCGTCGGATTCTGGCTGAGGGAAATTTTAAATTTCCCGCCAATTGTTTGAAAGCGTTCCTTTGACCGCAGATAGATATATTATCAGCTTCGGTTTAAAAGGTATTTCGATGTTTTGCAAATTTTTATTTTTAATTTACACAACCTTAATTTTAATCCATACTAATTAAAATAAATAATTTAATTTTAAAAATTAATCATTAATTATGATTAATTTAATTAATTGGTTTTAAAAATAACTCTTGTTTCATGTTGGATTTGACCTCAAAAATTGGAATAAGTTTTAACAAACCATAAAATTGATGTTTATTTTATTTATATTTTTTGAAATTAGCCGAGAAACGATCTCACAAGGGATTTAAGAGGCGGTGCACAAATAAGCATAGAGTTTCAATAGCTCAAGAAAGTTGTGCTCTCATACAAGCAGTGTCTCACACTCACCGCAAGAGTAGGAGGATTCTATCACGGAATCAGTCATTTCGGATGAACATCTCTAAACAGGGGACCAATACTACCTTGTGCAAGTTGAGACTCAAACCTAAGACCACCCATCTGTGGCAAGGAAGTGGTACCGTTAGGCCAAGAGGCCTTTGGTAAATTGATATTTAATTAAGCTTATGATTCATTGAAATCCTTTCTGGAAGATTAAAATTAAGACTTGTTATCTAGATATATAATATTGTTCGTATAATCTAAAATAACCTAGGTTAGATAACTAAATGGAATAAAATAGAATTTCAAAAAAAAATATATAATATTTTTTTTCTTATACAATACGATTAATTAGGCTAATCTACTATATTCCTATAAATTGATTTATTTTCAACATTTAATTGTGAATTAAGATGCACATTCTAGATTTTGTTAATGTCAATTATGCCTTCACAATATTAACTTTGCATTGAATAATTTTTTATATAAAAATAAGAAATATATTAATATTTAATAATGGTATTATATCTTTTTTGTATCATATTTTATATACTTTTGTTCCAATATTTTGAAATAATTAGATGAAATATCTTTTAAATTTTTAGTAGTTTTACATACGATAGGGGTGAAATTGGGCAAACATGTGGCCTCCCATCAATCGAACACGTGGAAAAGCCACAAACCATCATTTGCTCAACATAAGAGGCGAATAACTCAAAACGCTCTATCGAATGTCCTGCTAGACGTTCTGCCAAAATGTTATGCCAAATGTTCTGATGGAAGTTTTGTTGAAACTCTCTCCCTAAACTTTATGCCAAAATAGTCTCCCAAAACATTATGCTAAAACGATATGTAACACAGTCTGCCAAATGATCTGCCGAAACGGTATGCCAATAAACCAAACATACAAAGGAAGAACATCTAAAAACATCCAAACCCTCCTACCAAACATATGAGAGAGAAAGAACGTCTATCCAGAACCCTCAACCAAGCAATAGAGGAGGAACTTTGAGAATTATCAAGAAGCTTGGCGAAACCTCTAGAAAACTCCGATCTAATATTCAGTTGGCAATCTAGCTGGAGTTCGGCTGGCATCTGGTTGGCGCCTAGCTGGCATCTAATTGCTATATGGGAGGAAACTTGGGCACCAAGCAACAGGAAACTATAAATAGGGGAGAAGAGCCATTTGGAGGACTTTTGGAGAATCTCATGCCTGGCTGCTCTGAAGAATCCCTCTCTTCCTATTGTAATCTCTCCACCTCTTCCTCTGTGGTTTCTAGTCTTTATAAAATAGCTTACTACATTGTGGATTTGCTTTTATCAAAGAGCACCACGGTTTTTCCCTGAATGTTTGGGGGTTTCCTCATAAAATTTGGTGTTCTCCTTTCTTGTTTGACCTGCATTTCTCTTTTCTCTTGATTCATCTGCCCCAAATCAAACAAATTTAACCGTTGGTGTAGGATTGAGTCCAATCTCAAGGCAAAACCAATTTTCACACCAACAACATATAATGGGTAATAAGATTAGTTTTTGTAATCAAAATGATGTTCTATGAAATGATTATTGAAAATTAAGAGTTCTAAAATTAGATTAACAAGATAGCAGATGTAAGAGAAAATTGGACTTTCTAGCTTGCTTAGTACAAATAAGTGGATGTATTACAAGCCGGATTTATATATAAGTAGTTTTTTTCTTTTTTTTTCTTTTTTTGGTATTTGGTGATATGCAAACCATTTAGGTAGTGTTTGGTTGTGTATGGGGAGTTACATCCATGGATGGGTAACTCCCCATACATTATTTTTTACATTTTTTGTTTGATAGGGATATTTATTTATGTGTGTGTAACTCCCCATACAAAAACTTTGTATGGGGAGTTACACTTGAAATGATGGGATGAGGAGTTACACACATTAACCCTTACTATTTCATCCATATTTTAGGGTTCTCATCACCCCCCTCTCCCCCCTCGCCACCCCGCCAAGCACTCCCACAGCCCCGCCAGAACCCCACCACGTACCAGACGCTTACTGAACTCCCGCTGAATCTCACGGAACCCCTATGCGCCTCGGATCTCCGCTTCATGGTCGTCCTTTTTTATTAGGGTGAGCCCTTCTTCTATTCTTCTTCTACTTTCTTTTCATTTTTTGATTTTTCTTCTCTGTGACATCTTTGTCCTTCTTTGATTAGATCTTGGACACATGATTTGTTGAGCTCCTCCATGGAGGCCACCCCTGATGATTGTTGCTTTCACCATCAAGTGAGTTTTTAGTTCCTCCCTTCGCTGTGAAATTTATACATCTTCAAATTTTAAATTTGTATGTGTATGAATTCATGCATTTGTTATTCAATTCAAAGCAAGTTTTTGGATAAAGATAAGTATTCTTTTTTGTCTTACTGAGTTGCATGTCTTTTTTTCAATTGCTTTGCTTGTTCTCAAATCAGAATGAAGATTATTAACATGAAGAGTAAGGCCTTCCATTAAGGAGGGCATGGTTCCTATAGTTGCAAATGTTTTCTTTACTCTATCTCTCTGTTGGTGTATATCTTTGTTGTCTTTCTGATACAAATTTATGAAGGAATAGATTGTAATTTCAGAGGATTTCAAGGTTTTGTTATATAGTAGAGATGGGTTTGAACATGCATGGTAGATGTTTGTTTAAATGCTTCAATGAATTGTAATTAATTTGCACATCATCTGATTCAAAAACATATTTCAGCTGATTCAATGTATTGAATAATTTAAATATAGTTAGTTGTTGAAATGTATCTAATCAAATAACCTTCTTCAATGCTTGTTAACAAATTTCAATGTTCTATAATTCTAGATATAATAGATATGTAGATTCATCTCTTTGATTAACAATTTGAATGCTCCAAGATCAAGAGAATTCATAGGAGATAGACTGAATTGCCTACATTCAAAGGATACGTATCACCACCAATAAGCCATTTCTTTATGTTTTAAGAGCACTGGATCATTGACCTGCGTCCTTATAATTAATACTTATTCTCCTCTACTACCTCTTCCTTAAACTAAACAATATATATATATATATATATATATATATATATATATATATATATATATATTAATGTTGTCACAGCCGTCCTCCACTTGCCTAAACAGAGGTATTTGCCAGCTCTTTTCTGATTGTTGCCAAAAAGAAACATTAATAAAAGAAAGCTAAGTTGAGATTCTCCAAAGGTTCATGAACAACAACAACTCATAGAACTTACTATTTACTAACTTTTTAAATTTTATTATTATTATAGGTAACTATCAAGTGATAACTCAGCAGTCAAATAATGTAGATGTTTTTCTTTTTCTTTCAATTTTTTTCTTGTTAATAATGATGTCGAGGTGCTTAATTTTTAAGCAGATTGCTGTATCTAAACATAGCAATATCCAATCAGATATAAAGATGCACTCCTAGTATAGGATTGAAAGTTCCTTATGTTATGTAATCTCTATCTTTAAACTATTGAAAATTGGTTATAGGTTTATGATTGGCTTAATACTTTTCATGGACAATACATGGGGTTCATATTAGAAATGGTTTATACAAAATGACTTTACAATGGTTTTTCCTTTATTCATAGATCCAAAATAATATGAAGATATCAAAGGAGGAACAAAACGGGGCTGCCATAGTAGCCACATTTGCATGCTTCTTCCTCCTAAGATGGTATTACTCAAGACCAAGATTGTATGGACAGTTCCATGCTCAAAGGAAATTAGAAAGGCAAAACTACCTTAATCGACTACTTCGTGGTAATGACACGACCAGCATTAACATGGTTAGGATGAGCAAGTTGGCGTTTTTCAACCTTGCGTCTATCCTACGTTCACGTGCTCTTTTAAAGGATTCAGCACATGTTTCTGTTGAAGAACAATTACTCATGTTCCTTCATACCGTTGGGCATAACCAACGTAGCGGGGTTAATGGCAACAATTTTCTTAGATCAGATGAGAGCGTGAGTAGATATTGCACCCATGTCTTATGGGCCATAGGAGATGTATACAAGGTGACTACATCAAACCACCTTCAACATCAAGATCACCTTATATAGTCAGCTAGGACCTAAGTTATATCCGTACTTCAAGGTATGGGTCAAATTATTTAAAAATTAGTTGTCTTTAATGGTTTGACTATTATCTTATGATTTTTCATACTATATGTTCTTAGGATTGTATTGGTGCCCTCGATGGGACTCATATACATGCTAGTGTCCTCATGGACATGGCAAAGATCATTCCGTGGTCGAAAAGGTTTTCCCACACAAAATGTTTTAGCAAAGCAGTGGACTTTGATTTACGTTTTACTTATGTGTTGGCTGGGTGGGAGGGTTCTGCGCATGATGCCCTTGTCCTACGAGATGCCTTAAATAGACCCAACGGCCTGAAAGTCCCCGAAGGTATATTATAGTTGCCCTTAATTTTGATTTCTCTTTAAACATGCGAATATTATATGATTATTTTTGAAATGTTTAGGGAAATATTACCTGGTTGATGCTGGTTACACTACTCGGCCTGGTTTCATCGCCCCGTTTAGGGGTGTTAGATATCATCTGAAGGATTTTGGATCCAGAACTCCTGAGACTCCCAGGGAGCTGTTTAATTATAGACACTCTTCAGCACGCACCTCCATAGAGCGAGCATTTGGGTCTCTCAAGGGTCGTTTCAAGATTCTTACATCTAGGCCCTTTTTTCCTTTCAAAACTCAAGTGGACATTGTTTTGGCATGCTGTACACTTCATAACTATATACTCACAATGGGAGTTGATGAGTTAATTCCAACAGAGGAAGAATGGGCTTCACAGTCGGAAACTATAACTACAAGAAGGGAACAACGTGAAGATGCTCGAGAATGGGTGCAATTTCGGGAGAGGATAATGGATGAGTTATGGAATAATAGATAAATTAAATTGTTTAATGTATTTGAACTCCTTGAACACTTGAATGTGGTAAGCTTTTGTGTTTGAACTCCTTGAACAATTGAATGTGGTAAGCTTTTGTATTTGAACTCCTTGAACACTTGAATGTGGTAAGTTTTTTTGTTTGAACTCCTTGAACACTTGAATGTGGTAAGCTTTTGTGTTTGAACTCATTGAACAATTGAATGTGGTAAACTTTTGATTAAAAGTGTTATCTAGAATTTATATGTTCGATGAACATGTTTTAATAAAATGTTTTAGGAGTTGTTTATGTATCACAAATTTTATTTATGAATTATTTTATTTTTACAAAGACAATATGGAAGGCACTAGCAACTCCCAAGCCAAAAACAAAAGGGCACTAACAAGCTGCTATGCCACTTGAAAGCAAATTTTTCCTACGATTCATGGCAAACCCAAGTGGAGAAAGGTTTGAAGACCGACAAATCCTTCAAGGAGCCTGCCTTTGTAGCTGCTGTCCAAGCCTTAAGTATTGAGTTCAAAGGGGAGTACAATGTGATTCATATGCACAACCACTTTCGAACACTTAAGAGAAAGTGGGGCATTATCAAACGCTTGAAGGAGTTGGAGTGGAGTAGGTTGGGATGATGCAACAAAGAAGATAATAATGGGAGATGATGAATATAGGGTCTACGCTCAAGTAAGTACAATGAAAATGAATTGTTTTCTTTATATATGTATTTTATTAATAATTTTTAAGCTTTTGAATTCATAATTTTAAGCTTTCTTCTTCAATGACATTTTGTTCAATTTATTCACGAAATGTATGTAATTGATTTGAATATTTATGTTCCAATGATCTCTTTGATAATCATATTTCTTATTAATCCAACACATGATTCATCAATTCAATGATCTCTTTGAATATTTATGTTCCTTCAATTATTAATATTCTTGTACATGTTTTTGTGCAGACACATCCAGAATGCGAGCCTTATATTAACAAATCTATTGAGGACTATGAGTTACTAGGTATTGTTTGTGTAAATGATCAAGCAACCGGTCATTTTGCTAAACAAACATTCGACAATCTTGGACAAGATCCAAATGCACAAAGCGGTGAGCAAGATAATGCAAATGTGAGCTTAGATGACAATGACACAGGTTTTGCCTTTAACATAGATGATGTTGCCCCATTTCCTTCTCAAACACCATCCATGACTACCCCTATTGATAATTCATCCTCGGAGTCCTCAACTAGGTCAAAGAAAACACGAGGAAAGAAAAGGTCAATGTCGAATGAGTTAGAGGTTATGCGTGGTATGCAAACTAGTATTGACAAGTTATCTATTGCAATCAACAACAACAACGAAGTGACGATGGCGTCAAACCTTGCTAATGAGTGCATGAAGATAATGCAATATGGCTACACAATACGAGATGTCAACCGCCTATTCATAGATTTGAAATGGAGACAATATCAAAGCAAGGGGATTTTTAGGAGCCACCGAGATGATGCGCCGCTTAATGGTTGAAGATTACCTTGGACCCCGGGTCACAAGAGTAATCTCATGTAGAAGACTTTAATTTAAAACCATGTCGTGGTTTATGTCTATGTTGGAATGTTTGACAATTATCGACTTTTTACCTTTTATGTTTGTTTCTTGTGGGATTACTCTTGTCTATGTCTATGTCTATGTCTATGTTGGAATGCTTGTTTCTTGTGGGACATGTTACCTTTATGTTTGATAATTATCGACTTTTTTTTTGGGGACAAGTTATGGGTATCCATTTGGTTTATATGTCATTTTAAAGTTAATATTTCCATGATTCTTGGAATGTTTGCTTATGAGTATGTTATTTGAAAATTCAGGATATGGAGAATTGCTTATAAGATGTTATTTGAAAATTTAGGTTAAAGAGATGAAGTAATTTGAAAGTAATTTTCAAATTAGAAAATAATATAGTATTCAGATTAATTACTTGGAGATGAAATGGCTTCAAATACTTGGTTTTATTTTAAAGTAATTTGAAAATAATATTATATATATTAAATTAAAATATCCTAATTTTGAGTATTGTTAAATTAACTTAAATATTTTAAATTTAAATGCAACATTCAAAAATATTAATTTATTTTAATTGATTTAAATAATCTATTTATTAGTTTTTTTTAAATACTTAAATATCTTTAATTTTTAAAATGGGGTAACCTCACCACTCACAATAAGGGTAACTATATCCCTTCATCCAATTTATTTTTTATTACAACCAAACACAAAAAAATGTACATTCATGTATGGAGAGTTACATCCATCACTTTTTAAATAATCAACCAAACACATGACTGTAACTCCTCATCATGTAACCCTTCATACATGTAACTCTTCATACATGTATGGAGAGTTACAAACAACCAAACACTACCTTAGTTACATACAAAATAACTAGTAGGTAATTTGAAGATTCGTATCGACATAAGAAATAAAAATAAAAATAAAGACATGTCATAAACGAGCTCATAATACCATACCAAGAAAGAGTGATATCACAAACCGAAACATCTTAAACAGGTCACGATTACAGCTGGAAATGAGCCGATCTTGAACGAGCTGAGCCCAACTTGAGTTCGGCTTGAAATTCCATTGTTCAGCTCGAGTTCGACTCGAGTTCGAATTAGAATTTTCAGCTCGAGTTCGGGCTTGAGTTCGAATTAGAATTTTCAGCTCAAGTTCGGCTCATATTAATCATAAAAATTAAAAAAATAAAATAAAATTATAATAAAATTCATCTTTGCAAATGTTGAACATTATCAAAACTCATGACTATCCCAAGTGTGCCTCAGATCGATCCAGATTGATGCTATCCCCACTCTGGCCTCCACAAGCCTCCATCACCACCACCTCAACCTAACGCCACTCAGTTATCGTCGTCATCGTCGAGCCGCGCCTCCGTCACTAGCATCCGCGCTTCTCTCCCGAAGACGCCGACTGCGAATCAGAGAACCCTGATTCATCTGCTCTTGACTGCGAATCAAAGTACCCTGATTCCCTCCTTCTCTCGAGCGTTGCCATCGATTTCTTTCCCACACCCCAATCATCAAATTCATTAGCCCTAGAAGGCCCCAAATCCCGATTCAACCCACTACCACCACCACCAAAACCGTTCCTCCTCTGTTAATCTTAAACCATAGACGAGCCCGACCTAGATCCCTAGCGAGGGTTTTCCTCATCTCGAGGGCTACCTATACTCATGCGCTAAACAAACAGAAGGAAGATCAAATAGTTAAAGGACTAGGGATGGATTTTTACTTAGAAGTTATAAAGTAAAAGCCATGACAATCGCCTATTTCAAGTGCTCGGGAGGAGAGTGAGAGGGCGACGGCTTCGGGAGGGGAAAACGGATGGATTTATGGTTAGTGGTGAGAGAAATATATATATATATATAGATTTCACAGTGAAAGTTGAGCCCTTGGATCATTTGATCCAACGGTTATATATATATATATATATATATATATATTTATTTATTTATTTATTTATTCGAACTTCGAACCGAACTCAAACGAGCTGACTCCGGTTTGAGTTCGACTCATTTATTTTTCAAGCTCAAATTTGAGTTCAAGTTCAGTTTGTTATTAAAATAATCGAATCGAATTCATATCAAAACGAACTTGAGTTGCTCGCGAACAGTTTGATCGTTAGCCAGCCCTAGTCATGATAAAAGATGGTAGAGGCTTATTTAACATGATAGAGATACACAATGTAATATATTAAAATGAATTTTATAGGCTTAATATTATTTAGCTTTTTAAAATAAATTTTATTTATAATTTAATATTATGCAATGATGCAGCCAGCATAAAGGTATAAAGGTGGTATGTGGTAAAATGGGTTTAAACCAGATTAAACATTGTAGCAGGACTAAAAATTCAAAATGGTTTGATATTTTTGGAGGAGTAAAATTGAGGTAAATTCTGAGAGACCTTGGGTTAAAACCCAAGGTATTTTGCCTTAGGGTGCAACCTAAGGTGGTGGTAGGTGCATGGTAGTATATTTTTGGGTGCTAGAGGTGGTGCTACAGGTCCCAAGGCAAGGCAAGGCACAAGGTATGATAGAGGGCACCGGAAAATTGATGGTGTTTGTTAGTGCTTGAGGTTGGTGACTATTAAATAAAAGTCAACCATGCTATCAATTGTGTCTCATTAACTATTAAAAAACAGTCAGCTAATGCTAATAACAATCTTAAGAGCGTGTTTGGTGCACCAGATTATATGGGATTTGATTGGATTGTTATCCGAAATCTGATATCTATGCAAGTGTTATCCTCGGATTCTAATCTTAGAATTACGGTTTCTTCACTATGTTATCTTCAACTACCTCCTCCATCTCAAGTGTTGGACCATCAATAAAAAAATAAAAAGGTTTTATTTATTTTATTAAACTTTTTATTTCCATACTATTTATATATATATATATATATATATATATATATATATATATATATATATATATATATATATATAACATAATTACATTCTACCATGGTTTTGGAAAATTTATTTGTAAACCCTTTAGTACATAGTATTAATCAAATTCATTAATTCTCTCATTTCTAAACTTCATCCAAATTTGAATATATCAGATTGATCAATCTGGTGTTCGACCTTATTAGTTGCCTTCCAATTATTTGTGAACATTATGTCAATATATTATTTGTCTTGTTATATATACATTCTACCCCCTAGTGTTCAACCTTATTATTTGTTAACATTATGTTAAATTGTGCTTGCAAGAATATATTAAATTTGCACAATATTTTAACAATCAAAATTGCATATTGTTTTACTAATTAAATTTTGATAAATAAAATTTTTCAAAGTGAAAAAGGGGCAATATTTATAAAAAAAAAATGTATGAATAATTTTTAACATGTATTTACAAAAAAAAATACAAATTAATTTTTGACACAGGACATAAATAATAACTTAAAAAATATTAAAATATAATTTTTTTATAATTAATTTGTAATATATGATATAAATAATAACTTAAAAATAAATATTAAAATATGAACAATAAAATAGTCCTATCTGACGTCCACTAAATCCAAAAGTTTTAATCCAATTTTCTAATCCGGCGCTACCAAATATAAGACAATATAATATTATCACATCCCATTTAACCCGAATGGATAGGGTCCCAAACCGGCCTAAGGGTATTTTAATAAATTTATGATATCATAGGTTTTTGAATGGGAAAACTTCCTAACAGTTGTCTAGATGCTAGTTTGTGAAAATTGGAAGAAGGGTATTTGTGTCTTTGGTTGAATATAACTATTTTTTATTCAATAGTTAGGTGGTGATTAAGTGGTATAATTAGGATTATATTTTTGGTTAAATCATTTTGGGTTTATATATACTAGACTAAACCAAGTTAGTCACATGCCAAATATGAATAAAGTCACTTTTTGGATAATTTTTGAGTAGATTTGAGATAAAAAATAGAAAAAATCAAGTGCCAACTTTCATAACTCTTATAAGTAGAGATTGAGAATTCCAATCCCAAATGACGTGTTTTCGGTGGTTTATTTATAAATATGTAAAAAAAATAAATATACTATGTATATACAAATAAAATGAGTTTGGTTAAAAATGACCAGTAATTTACCCGGCAACAAAATAACTTATCTGGATTCATATATATGCTCATGGGTGAACCCACCATATTTAAAATAATAATAATAATATGTTCCAAGAATAAAACTAAAAAGTATATAAATATCAATATTATAAATAAAATCCTCGTAATAAACTAAATTTAATTATAAAATAATTTAAAATTTAAAATTAGAATTAAAAAATTTTAAAATATAGATTTTTTTTAATACTAGAAAGTTAAGAGTTATTTCGGTAAAAAAATAAAAATTATGTAATAATTTTTTCTTTAGAAAATGAAAATGATCATTATGAAAATTTTTACAAATTTTATTCCTACAGAATGAGTGTTTGGCTAGCATAATAAAATTTTCTTACATATAAAAAATAGTTGTTAGATTATATCCACTGTTAAATAGAGGCTGAAAAGATAACCATTAAAAAGTAATCGTTATAATTATAGTTGTTACGATTTTGCTCTATTTATACACAACATGACTCCTTGGCCACTATACATACATACTTTCTTTAGCCCAAAATTTTCATAGTTCTAGCCATTTGTTCAACATGGATTTAGATCATTAGAGGAAGATGAATGAAGACGATGATCTATTAATATCCCCTAATTTGTCTAGACTGTGTCCTATAAATTCAAAAAGTAGACAATATAAAAAACATCCATACTTATAGGTGATGCATATGTACACAAAATCCTTGAAGGTCATGAGGTACGTTATAAGAGAAAATTTCGTATGAAGCCTTATATTTTTCAAGCACTTCCTAATTGTTAAAGAGAAAATTCTCTCCTCAGCAACTCAAAAAAAAAAAAAAAAAAAAGGAACAACTAGCAATGTTTACGTAAACTCTTGCACATAATGCTAGAAATCGTGTTATACAAGAGCACTTTTAACATTCGATAGAACCAGTTAGTCGTTATTTTAGTAACTGTCAATCGACCTGCTCGTGAATACATAGAACCTCCATTGAGAATTATAACGTTAGTTATTCAGAATAGTAGACATTTTTCTTATATTTCAAGGTTTGTAAAACTATATATTATGAATTTAATTATAAATTCACATAATTATTCTTTATTAACTTTATTAAATGTTATATGTTTCTTTATTTAGGATGTGTTGCCGCCATTGATGAAACACACATTCCTATCATTATTTTTTTGGAATTACAAGACCTTTATAGAAAAAAAAAAACACTATCCCAGAATGTTATGATCGCATGTGATTTTGACCTACGTTTTGTATATATCAGAGCTGGTTGGAAAGGTTTTGCTTCTGATGCTAGGATACTCCATTGTTCGCTTGAACAAGGTTTTGCTATCCCAAGGGGTAAATATTATCTTGTGGATGCAGGATATGCAAATACCCCAAAATTTATTACTCCATATAGGGGTGTTCATTATCATTTACAGGAGTAAGGATGAGCGCAATCTTGCCTTGCCTCGAACCCAAGTCCCGAGCCCCGGGCAATTGACAGTCGACGGTGCGTACTTATGGGGTAGTTTCCCTCTCCCTCCAAAAGTATGCAAGGCTCAAATATTTCTTGCTACCATTCATAAAACATAAAAGTAACATCAGAATAATTAAGATAAAAGGGCTTATACAATCCTATCACAAATACAAAACATAAGTGTCTTAAGGGCTTACACAACCCTACAAAAATCATACAATTACCCCTAGGGTCCTACAACAAATACAACATTAGATAGAACAAGCCTCACACACATGAAAGAAATATAAATCCCCAAGTAACAGGCGAAATCCCAACGTGCTCATACGATACTCCCCTACTCATCCTGATCTGCACGCGGGCAAAATCAACGGGGGTGTGAGCCAAAAATGGGTCAAGAGTCTGCTACAAGACTCATATAAGGCAATCATTAATGTTGAAAAATATCGGTAAGTATAAACATCGGGCCCACGGCCCAAAACATCATGTATAAACACCAGGCCCATGGCCAAAATGTAAGCTCAGGAATAATGCTATCATAGCAAAACAGGAACTCACACAATTCCTAAACTTGCCGATAAAATCATCTCAACAAAATGCTATCAAAGCATAAATCACTACCGATCTCGAGCAAGCCACTTTGGCTCCATGATTCTCCGTCTTTGGTCTACTCGGTCTCCGAGTAAGCCTGCTCAAGCTTTACGCTCGGTCTCTGAGTAAATCTCACATGATGAGCATGCATGCATACACGCAGTTGTCACACCCACTGTGCTGTTGTCACATGGCCCTAACTGAATGCATAAAGGCATCCGTCCCTCAGATCCCAGTATGGATAGAGGCTATCTCATGAATACATAAAGGCATCTGTCCCTCAGATCCCAGTATGGATAGAGGCTATCTCATGAATACATAAAGGCATCTATCCCTCAGATCCCAACATGGATCGAGGCTATCTCATAAAATCAGTATGAAAACCAATAAATCTCAAAAATGCATATCAGTTCACTATCCAAGCATATTTTAATCAAAATCAGTACTCTAAAACCATAATTATATAAAAACCCCAAAACAACTCACACTGAGTCAAACAACCCTCAACGCCTCGAACTCAACACCGGTATCAGAAGGTGTCCACCCATACAAACCCCTCCTGATAATACCTAGTGGAGTTTATGAAAACCTCAAAAATCACAATTTCATTTTTGGGTTTCATATATGTAAAATCCAAAAATTCTATTGAATAAATGGTTTCTAGAATTCTCTTTAATTAGTTTATTAATTAAAGGAGTTTTCCCAAACTTGGATTTAATTGGAAAAGAGAGATTTAATGGATAAATCCCTTAGTTTGGAGTCATCAGGGGCCTTTTAATAATTTTAGGAATAATGAGGATTTAACAGAAATTAGTATCATCTCTCAAATTAAAATAGATAGGGAATTATTCAGGATTTTAAAGAAAAACTGGTTTAGATGACAACTAGTCTCCTCTCTCAGTGAAATAGTAGTATACAAATAAAGAAAAGAGCAGGGGCTCTTTACTAAAAAGACGAGGGAAGCCATGCACGTAGATATGTGCATTTAAAACGGATGGCCACGATCCAAAACTGGGTTTAATCAAACCCATCCAATGCTTAGATTCTGCCAAGTGGCAAAGGGGTTTAATCAAACGCATGGCCGTGTGTAACTCATAATCAGCATCGTCCGCTGAGGAACACCAATCGCGAGGCACGCCATTCTCCTCCATCTCTTCAGCCACCGCATCGCCAACCGGTTTACCATTTGACCAGACGTGGAATAGATGCGATTTTCCGCAAAATCATGCCATCACAGGGATCCCACCACATTCTTTCCAAATCGTGGCTTGCTATAAAGAGCAACCTGTCTCTCCCGTACCCTAATAACATTATTCCGAGCGGCGGCGATCACTCGTTATAAAGAACTGAGAGAAGGAGAGGGAGAGTAGGACTGGGACAACCGATCAGCGAAGCTCGGCCTCAACCTCGTCGGGGTTTGGTAAGTTGAGGCCTCTTCCTTCTATCAAGACAAGGTGTTCCTCCTAATCGAGAATAGTTTGACTCTCCAGGAGATGCGGAGCGGCAGGATTGGTGGCGGTAGACGTCGAGGGAACCTCCATTTCGAGGGAGCATTACGAACCACCAGTGAGCACTCTTCTCCTTTGATATATATATATATATATATATATTGATTTAGATTCAACTTTCAGAAAGCATACATGGGGTTGAATGGTTGCTCAGATCTGAAATTCAGGAAGTCCTCAAGGCTTGCTAAAGGCTTGATCAGGGCTGGATGTGCTAGTGAGAACATTAGTGAAGGTTGATGCATGAGTGGCTTAAGTTTAATAGCAAGTGTTATAAGGGTTGAGGCTAATGGACTCCTACATGTGAAGGCTATGCAGATGGTTAGGAGAAAGGATGGCAGCTTCATGTGTTTCCCTGGGATTGGTTGCTTGGGTATGCACGTGTGTATGGTCTATTAGGGTGGTGATCTCTATTGTTTGGAAGAGTGGAAAATAGATTGGGTTTTCTCCTTGGTGGCTGAACATGGAGTCAGAAGATCATAGTTAGTCTTTCTTAGTGTTAGGTTGTTGCTAATCTAAAGGATTGGAACTTGTTTGAATGCTTAGATATTGAGATGCTTAAGGAGACATTCACAGAGAAAGAGTTATAAGTATGGGTTCTAATGCATGTGAATTGATAAAGTAATTAATTCAATGAGAAATAGTGAGTCTAATCATGTTCAAACAGTTAGTTAGATCAACTTTAATAAGGGTTCAATGGTTGAGTAATAAGCTCAACATTAACAGGGTTGAGTTTAGTTAAGACAATGAGCTTTTTAAGGTCAAATGCAGCCTGACTGTCTCTTTCTAGGGACAACTGAGTTGTTTGTAGTTCCCCGATTGGGATGTGCAAAACACCGTTAGAAAGATGAGGGAAATCTCTTTCTAACGAATCTTAGATTAGCCAGATCGGGTTCCCGGATTAGAAGTTATGAGTAGTTTATTATGACTGCGTAGAATTATCTAATCGCATTAACACTAATGATAATAACGAACCACTTTGGATTATGATAATAGTACTAAAATATGGTTGTTATTACCAAATTTGGACGTAGAGCGTTGAGCTTCGTCAGTAGGGACGCAGTTAGATCGAGTGGAGCTTTAGTAGAGAAAGTTACTTCTACCTTGTACCTACTCTACGGAGTGCTCATTAGCTTTGTTATTATTCTGTTGAGTGTTTCATGACATCGTAGCTATCTTGATTTATTTGGATTGTTGCCTTGTTGATTTCATACATGCATATCTTTTTTTTTTGAAAAAGTGGTAAACCACATTTTATTTATGATAGTTAAAGTTAAGAGTCGATTACAGAGTACAGTGCTCAATCAAGAAAACATAAAATATTAATCATGTGGGGTCTTCTTCATGATTAGGGATGTCTCTGTAGCTCTCCTCAAGCCCTTCCTTGAATGGTTGGTTCGTCTTCAAAGGGATCTGGATCCCTTCCCTCGCCACACGGGTATCGCCAGAAATTCCAGCGTGGGTTTCGCCAAGTTAGCTGTCACCTTCAGTCTTGGTCGTTTTGCAGTTGGAGCTGCATTCAACCAGGAGAGAATGAGGAAGGAAATATCATGAATAATTCAAAAAAAAAGAAACTCGTTGTTTTTCCTGAAAACATCGCCTATTTCTTTCACCCCAGATACTCCATGTGATTGCCAAAACGGTAAGATCCCATCCTTCTCGTAAGGATTGGTCCATCTCGTGGGGAATGACCCTCGATCCCTAGAGGGCTTTTAGCTCAGTCACTATCGTACTAATCCCAAGCATTCCCCTGAAGTGGTTCCAGATGCTTGTTGTATAGGGGCATGCTATGAACAAATGTTGGGCTGATTCATCTTCATTATCACATAAGTAACATCTGGTACGCTCTCCTCCCCAATTTCTCTTATGTAGGTTGTCTAGTGTAAGGATTCGGTTTTCCTTTACTAACCAAGTGTAACGCCCCAAATTTTCTAAGTAAACTTTGAGTGAATTTCCGGATCAGGGTCGGTGAATCCCTGAAAAGATAAGATAGATTAAAGGCGATGGGCATTAGTGGAGGGATAACTTAAAATAATTAAAGGGATGTAAAGCTATTCACATGGGGGAAATAAATAAATTAATTAATTAATAAATGAAATTATAGGATATACTAAGTTAATGGAGTGATAAATTATGGAAGAAAAAAAAGGTTTATTAGTTAGGCAGGTGACAACAACTAGGGAGATTAGTTAACTCAATAGTAATGTAAATAAGGAAATAAAGATATAAATAAATAAATAAATAAATAAATATATAAATATATATATATATATATATATATATATATATATATATGTATGAAGTTGAAACTTAGGTTTTGAAATTTAATTATTCCTCAGCCCTCTTTTCTCCCTTCTCTCGCACACGACCCCCCCTGCCCTACCGCGCCCGCCGCCCCTTTGGCCGGCCGCTCGCCCCTCGCCACCGCTGCCGTTCGCGCGCCACCGTCGAGCTGCTGCCCCCGCCGGACGTGCCCCTCGCCGACAGTCGCCTGACGCCGGAAGCTACTCGCGCGCCCCGCCGTGACTCCGTCCCTGCTCCGGCCTGCAGCCCAACACCGACGGCCGTCCATCTCAGTCCCCTTGCAAGCGTGCGCGAGCCCACGCACCACAAGTCCGGCCAGCCGCCACCAGACCATGCCGGCGTCCCCACGCCTTCCCAGTCGCAATCCCGCGAGCTCCTCCGCCCTTGCAGCCATTGGCGAGCCCCCACTGTCCTACGGCCGACCACCTTCCTTCGCCGGCGACTCGATGCCCTTCCTTTAAGCTCATTGTCGGCCTGCAGCTTCCCCGAACACCGGCGAGGTTATTTTTCCATTTGCGAGCTTGAATTGGGGAAAACCCCTCAACTTGGATGTATGATTAGGACATGGATACTTGTAGTGTGAGTGGATTAAGGGGGGCGCACAAAGGGAGTATCTACTTGCATGGTATTATTGAAACACGATTAAGTTAATAGGTAGTCATGAGTAGACACATGTTTAGTGTTTAATTAAGTTATGTTGATTATTAGTGGATGATTGTATAGTTTTCGGAGCCCTAAATATAGGGGAGGTGCCGCCGAAATTCCATGCAAATCCTAAGGTGTTAATGCTCATTAATGACCATGTTTAATATGCTTAATAAACCATGAATTAATTGAAGTGTTAGTTGCTTTCACAATTTTTATATTTGGCGAAGTAAGGATTTGCTATCGATTACTTTGGTGATCGAGTATGGCTTAAACTCCTACATGGTAAATTCTGTTAAGTTAGTTTCTAATGAGAGCGTGAATGTAAGATGTAAAAGTTATGAGACAATTCTATACTTGGTCAATGGTAGGTCAAGATGTTTATTAGATGTTGAATAAATACTTCCAAGAACTAATAACAAACATAGACTTGAAGCTATTGTCTCGAACAAGTTCATTGATTTTAAAAGTCTAAAGAGAGGTGTCATTTTCATTTCATTACCATGTTATACATAGGCCTTAGAAGTTATGATGGATTAAACTAGAGAGATGTTAGAGATGATACCCCCTTCTGGCGGAATTACTATACTCTTAAGTACTTGGGAATGAAAGATATCTAGATTTGAGCTTTAATACATACTTGGCAATGCTAAGTAGAAACGTGAAGTAGAATACCCTAACATCTATTAGGCTATGACGTCAAGTCATGAAATAAAGTGAGATTGTATTATCTATAACTTAGACAAGGGAATGTTATAACTAAGGGTTACTAAGAGTAGAAATGAATACGGGAATGTTGTAGTTTTTCGTATTCTTAAATCTCCGTATTATTAAACTATAGAACTAAGTGATGGAAAATACGGACTTCGTATTTACCTAGTTACTATTGTAAATGCTAGGAAGAGATAAAGGTCCCGCAGACGCCGAAGCAAGACCGAGCCGTTCTTAGGAAAGTTCGAAGGACTCCAGGTGAGGAAACTTCTCCGTATATTTGTTTTGGTTCTTGTATTTATCGTGTTTCGAATTCCCGTTTCGTATTCTCGTATTCGCGTGATTTTTATAACGGTTTGTGGATGCCGAAGATTTTACCGCTTTGCATGCATAATAGTTTTTATGCTTGTGGAATATTATGAAATGATAATGGTAGGATTAGATGTAAAGCTTAAACCTCGTAATGGTGGAAAAATGTATGCATCGATCGCGTAGTGGGACGGAACCCTATATAGATATAGATGTTGGACCAAATGGTTCGTGACGGAGCCGTAGGCTCCGCTGATGATTCCGGGTGAGCAGGGATTTGTTTTGATCCGCTCGCTTCAAAAATAAAATGTTTTATAAATGGTTTTTCATCAAACCCCCTCCCCGACTCCGCGAGTACGCTTCGGCTGGGATAATGCAGCAAGACTATCACCGCTCTTCCGGGTCTGTTGAATTAGGGTTCGAGGACGCCCATGACACCTGCATAGGTCCCTCTTGGCACAGTGATGCCGCATGTGATGCAATCGAGGTGGATGCATCTCTTTTACACAGGATGTAATTGAGATGTGGGTAGGTAGTACCGCCTCCTTCGCACGGGATGTGAGTGAGGTAGGTTCATCTCCTGTACACAGGGATGTACTTGAAGATGGGGTGTTTGCTAGAACTGATATTGATGTGTGAACTGCATCTGGTGTTCATACGAGTTTTCCGATTGTATTGGCATTAATATCTTGATTAAAGATCACCATGATAATTTCATTATTCCCGTTGATTTTCGCATACGCACCTGCATACCTAGTACAAGTTGTTGAGGGACGGTGCATATAATACCTGGAGGAGTTGTAGTTACTCACTGAGCTTGTGTAGCTCAGACCCTCGGTTGTTATTATTCTTTCGTGGACTAGGCAGGTGGGTCTCGTAGAGAGCGCCTGTGGGCGCGTGGATTGAAGACTAGTGGGCTCGACGCACTGGACGCATACATGTATAAATATAATGCCTTGTACATATCAAGTTGGTTTATTTATGTTTTCTATAACTCTGATGGGATATGACTACCGGTGTGTAACCGGGTTTGTTCAAGTCATATTGTATTTATTTTGTATATTCATTATTTTGTTAGGTTGTAACGTACACAGCTTATGGGTCGGGGCACTCCCGGCCCAGCTGGTGTGACACCTGGACCTTAGTGAAAAGGGGGTGTTACACCAAGCAAAAAGTTTGATCTTGAGGGGAGCATAGTTGCTTCTAATATCGAAGTCCTAGGTCGCTCCTTATCCCCCCATCTATTCTAAAGAGATACAAGGATTTAACTGTGAATATCTTGTGCGAGGTGAGTGCCCACTCCCTTGCCTCCAGTGTATCAGGGTTGGCTATTATTGTGTTCATTATGAACTCAAGGCTTTCCACGTCAGTGTGTACTAGTGGACCTGGCTTTAGTAGCATTGGCCCCTTTGGATTCTGTCTCTTGCCTGTTAAATAATCAAATGTGTTGGGTTGGAGAGTTCATGTAGACTGGGGAATACATTGCAGAGTGCGTGACCGTTCCACCAGCGGTCATACATGCATATCTATTTCCTTGTTTGATTGGATTCTTGTTGAGCATGTATTATTGTTTTCAGGATGTTGGTATCCCTGGTTGATTGTTAGTCTTCCGCCCGGATCAGTGGAGCGTGGGTGCTCCGTTGGGGAATGTTCAGGGACGGGATACCCTGGCATTCCGGCTTGCCATGCGAGAGGGACGATACTCTGGTTGTCTTGCCCATCAGTGGGGGTGATTCGTTGATCATGTCGATATGTACGAGAGATGGCACTACCGACATATGACCTGAGGGCCGTCTGGCGGATCGCTATTAATGACCGGGATTATTTGCTGAGCTTCTTTTTGGAACTATCTTCCAGAGCTTGAGGACTGCTATTGGATAGGAGTCATTTGCCATCAAGTTATTGTTTTTTTGCACTCCTACGATTTGGATTGTGCGGGGCGTGGCCCCATTTATTTGATTTGATGATTTTTTATTCGTTCATATTATGACTCATGTTTTATTATTTGTAATGGATTTGCTTCATTGTGATCCCTTATGGGTACTTACTAGGCTTTCCATTCAAAAGCTCACCCACTTATTTTCCCTTCTCTTTTTCAGATCCTAAGGAATAGGTGACTCAGACTCGTAAGTCGCTGTGATCGATAGCTTGCAGAGGTCCAAGGACTTTATTTATTTTCTTTGTGTGTGAGACATTGATTATAGGACCCCTTGTAGGGCTTAGACTATTGTAGGGTATTTGGACCCTGATTTCCTTGTCGTTGTGACTCTGATGTTATTTGCTTATATTATTTGAGATATTTTGTTATTATTTGTTATCTGCTATAATTTACACAGGCCTTGTATCAGAGTAGTGTGCGCCTCTACTTGGGTAATGCACCGATTTGTACGTGCTGAGGCCCGGATACAGTCAGTCGTATGACAATATAAAAGTAATCCATTTAGAATGGTTAATAATTATAAAGCATATCATGCCTTTCATTTAGAAATTACACATGTGCGGGGTATTTATAGAAATACATATCGTACGTGTATAGCGTAATAACCCACCTTTATTTGCTTCTAGGACCTACTCAAGTCCGAGCCTTCCAGACGGGTCTATGATCACTTTATGATGTCCTATACATGATAATGATCCATCACATGTCAATTCATAACATTCAAAATGCATTACATGCATTAAAACATCCAAATCATGATTTCACAGAAATGTCGGCTTTTTAATTTATAACCGACGGATCCGGGCTTTTAGACATCTACCCACATTATTTTCCTCAGTTTAAACATACCCCCAAACTATCAGGACGATCGGAATCGAATTCCAAGCCTTTTGGAAAATTGTTGAAATTTACGGGTCTTGATTACTGTAGCATTTACAGTACCCAGGGTTTTATTTTGCTAAAATTGATCTCAAACTACAAGTGCAAAATGCCATGACTTATTCTGTTCAACATCCGCAACATTAACCATGTATACACCCTTTTAACCCATTTATTTTTTTTTCTAGTCTATGACCATTTCCAAATCCTCTCCTATTAGAAATAAATATACTGGTATATCACATTCCTCATATAATTGTAAATTCTGTGTGGCAAGCATCAGAAGGACTCTGAATAATTAACAACACTATAGTAGCCACATTCAATGATAACCCAACCTGGTTTACTTGGATTGGTCCTAAATTTCATGCCATGCCATTGATAATGAACCCAAATCTCCAATACCCTCTTAATTCATACCATAGTGCATACACAACTGCAGTGTTTATATATAGAGATATAGAGAGAGAGAGAGTAGTGTTAGGATCAAGCCGGCCGCACTTGCGGCCGCCTGATCCTATCACTACTCTAATATAGTAAATATATATAAAATATATATATTATATTTTTTATAATGTATTTAGATATATATTGATTTATCTATATATTTTAAATAATATATAGATGTATATGTATATTTTTTAAATTATCTTAGCTTCAGAATACATGTATATATGTACATATAAATTTAAAAATTATATATACATATCTATATATTGTTTAAAATATATAGATAAATCAATATATATCTAAATACATTATAAAAAAAATATCTAATATATCTTTTATATATATGTATAATAGATAATAAAAATGTTACAATCAGGCGGCCGGACATCCGACAGGCCTGATTGTAATATTATATATATATATATATATATATATATTATATACATAATTGTAGATATATATTTATAGTATATTAAAATATCTAATATATATTATCTATATATATAATATATATTATAGATGATACTATGAGGCGGCTGAATGTCCGACTGGCCTCATAGTATCATCACTATATATATAGGCATGATATTGTCGCCGCCTGGGATCATTGTGCGTGATCCTGGGCCACGCCTCATTTCGGCCTTTTAGAAGCGTGTTGAAGGGATTTCCAACCATATAATGGGAAGATTATTGAAAAATAAGCTAACATGTCCATTTTCATACAATTTGGTGACCGTTTGGTCCTCCCACTTAATGGTTGAAATTCTGAACCATTAAGATTTCTATAAAATAAGAACCGTTAAGTGGGAGGACCAAACAGTCACCAAATTGTATTAAAATGGACATGCTGCTAGCTTATTATTCAATAATCTTCCCATCCGTATGGTTGAAAATCTTTCAAACATGCTCCAAGAGGCACCCGGATCTTATCAGATTTGTATATATATATATATACTGAAAATAACATGTGACAATGTTTGAAGGGGCCAATAATGAAATATTATGATTCAAATGAAATATATCTTAAAATTAAAATATTTTAATTTAGAAATAAAAAAAATATATCATGTTGCATCCCGAGGTAGGCTAAGGGCACATATCCCGAGGCAAGCTAAAAATTACAAAGCCCAAGTTAGCCCAAGAACACAAATCTCGAGGCAATTTGAAAATTTCAAAAGAACTAGAGAATACACATCTCGAGGCAATCTCACAAATCTCGAGCTAATCACAAATCAAAAGATAGTCTAAGAACACAAATCTAGAAGCAATCTAGAAAATACAAATCCTGAGACATCTTGAGAACACGTATATCAAGGCGGTTTAAGGAGATAAGTTCTAAAGTGATCAAAGAATGCAAATCCCGAGGTAGATAAATTAAATTAAATCAAATTAAATTTCATTTTATCCCTCGGGGACTCGGTTTATCTCTATCCCGCGATGTTTAAAATTTAAAATAAAATATAATTTTTTTTATATTATTCGGTGGTTGCTATGACCCGGTCCCCACTATCGCGAACCGCTCGGTCAAGAGGTTACCATTGTTAATAAAAAGAGGAGATTGGATCATGGTAAAAGGGAGAGCATATGGAAATATGGCAGCCAAGAAGGAAAAAAGAGAAAGATTAAGCTCCCCCTTCTCTCTCCTCCTTGTCGTCTTCAATATCGTTGGGAGAGCATCTTCAATATTAGAAAGAAAGCCTTGGAACCCCCCTTGTTCGTCTTGGAGATTCAGGGAGAGTAAGATTGGGAGTTATAAGCAGAAAAAAATGAGAGAAGAAAAAAAAAAAGAAAAAAAAGAAAAAAAAAGTGAGAAAGAAAAAGTGAGACAAAGAAAGAAAAAAGAGGTATTCTCTTACTGTCGCCACTGCTGCTAGAGAAGGAACACCACCCCAGAGAGTGGTGGTCTTGATCGAGCTGATGCCAACGGAGATGAAGCCTCTCTTTCATGTTCTCTGCTTCGTGAAGCCGAGAGCCATAAGTGGGAAATAGAGAGAAAAAAAAAATGAAAGCCATATATATCTATATAAATATGTATCATATAAAGTTCTTCACCACTCCGTCAAGCCACTGCTGTCGCTGGAGAAAGACACATTTCTCCACATAACACTATCCTCCTGAAATTCCTCCGAGTCGGCAAGATGAAGCCAAGGAACCTGCATCACCTCTGTCCGAGGATGACAAAGATGGTTCAAAGGATGTTGTAGGGCGCCTCAACCCAACCTCTCATCCGAACCCACATCTCCGGGTTTGTGTCCTCGCTGTCACGTCTTTCTGATCTGATTTTTGAATAACACGCTTTGAAGCTCTCCTGTTGAAGAAGAAAGAGAAACCTAAGAAGCAGCACAAGAGTCGCGAAGAAAATGATGCCGAAATCAACAATAGAGTCCTTGAATCGTTCTCATCAATGTTTTTAAACCCGGACCGGAAAAACCGGGAACCGACCAGCAAGCCGGTCCTGGTTTATACCCAAGTTTGATCGATTCTTAAACCGGTCAAACCCAGCCGACCCGGCCAGGTCGGCAGGTCGACCGGTTGGACCGGAACCCAGTAGAACCGGGTTTTTTGTTTTCCTTTTTAACCCAAGTTTGACGATGAAGCCGGACAAGCAGACGCCGTGCTGGCCACAAAGACTGAAGTCTCCCCAAGCAGACGTCGTGGACATACAGATGCGTGGCGCCATTCTGAGAGACATATGGCCAGCAGCAACTGGAGAATGTCCCACGTGCGGCGTATGTCCGAATCCAAGTGAGGAGCAGTGGACAAAGTTTGGGAGCTCAGAACTGTGACGCATGTCATGTCAGCGTTGTCTTGACTGGCTCGACCACGCACGCAGCACCTCACTTGCCCTCTCTTTGGGCCACTGCTATTCTGCCGGGAGCAGCTGCTTCCTTGTCGCCAGAGCCAAGCTGGGCCGTGGAGAAGCTTCTCTATCTCTTCGGAGATGACATTCTCTTTCCCACACCGTTCCTAGATACTCCGTTTCCATTAACGAGTTGATCAAGGGCTGATGATCAATCTTGTGATGTGGCTTAGATGTACATTATATATGTGTTTATTATTTATATATATTAGACTCTCTGTTTCTCTCTCTAATAGGAACCCCCAACTTGTTAAACAAAGAAAGAGGATAAACATTGTAATGCTTATATTATTATTTGTTAATATTATTTTGATTCTTTCTTAAGTTGGTTGATTGATTTACATTTTGCACAAAGAATAAGATAGAAGCTGAATTCAACTTTTAAGTTTATTTTGCAGTTGTTTCATATTTTTTCAGTGTTTTCACTAAATCTACCAAGTTTGTTATCATCCTTATATATATATATATATATATATATATATATATATATATATATATTTATGATGTCATCCGGTCCGACCGAAATGGGTCATCCGGTCCGACCGACTGACCCGTGACCCAGTTGTGAGACCGGTTCGCTTCCCGGTCCGGGTTTAAAAACATTGGTTCCCATATAAATCCAAAACCGTTTCTTTCCTATCTCTAGCCCGGATCCGATCTCGGGAAGAGTTCCAATGGCACTCCATCCTCAAGCAGATTGGTGCCTTTGTTGATGCTGAGAAAGATTGGAATCAATTTCTTAGAAGAATGCTCCAAGATTCTCCCTATTGAAGTAGAGAAACAAGCCTGTGAAGCAATGCAAGAGTCATGGCCCCACTGCAGTCCATGGTGTCACCTAGTTCTCCAAAAAAATATGCCACCCATGTTTTGAAGCCTGGCGTTGATACTGATGACTCGTTGTGAATAATTTAATTAGCTTGTATTCTGGTTGGGAGGACATGGATGCCGCAGAGCAAGTGTTTGATGGAAGTCCTTGTATAACTGATGGAGTGTACCCGAATTACAGCGAGATGGATCGCACCGTGGCTCTTTTGCCAAACAGAAACTTGGTTATACTAGAAGTGGCTCACCGGTAGATGTCTTATGCTTGTTCGACAAAATCCCTATAAGATGAGGTTTTATTGACTAAGCTCCCCACCAATCCAAAGCTAGCTCTACAAAGTACTTCTTAATATGGAGAAGGGACAAAACTCACCCATCACCCCATTTGCAGGACCGCCACTATACCTGTTGGAGCTCAAAAAGTCATTAAGCTATCCCCCATTCCTTTCTCCTCTAAATGCCGAGGAGGCATACTGCAACATATGCATATTTTTCAAGCAAGTGCATGACATGATGCGAGGAATCAGGATGTAAAGATAGAGTCTTAGATCCAGAGTTTTGCAGGAAGCTCCTTCTAAAGAAAACTATATTCTAGATGGGGTAGTACATTATACGAAGCCGCATTCCCAGAGTCAGTGAAACTCTATTGCCTATTCATGGACTGCTCGGTTTTGCTGATATACAATAAAGAGGAAGAGAATGAAGATATGAAGATATCCACCTATAATGTGTGCTGGGGTTGCAACAGAGAGTTCTGCAGAAAATGCGGAGTTGCTTGGCATTCTGGGGTCACTTGTGAAGATCATAAGGAGGTGGCTGAAAAGAATGGAGATGAGGTGGTGTTGAAGACCCATGAGAAGTAATTGGGACCGAACTCCATTCATGTGGCGCACAACCAAGGCATTGGTTATGAACTTGGGAGCTATATATTTTGAGATAGATCAGCCGCCATCAGTTGCACAGTTGTTCATATCAACAAAGGATATAATGGATGTTTTCCCTTGGGCCTCACCATGCTGATTAAAGCAAGCCAAGATGTTGGGCCAGCTACTATGAAGAAGAAGCTGCTGATGAGGTAGAGTAATTTTAGGAGTTATACATAGGTGGCAGGGATGTGGAAGCTGCTAAGAAAATGGAGTACTGATGAAGCTGCTAAAACATGGAATGTTGTTGAATATTAAGAGAAATGATGGAGAAAATGCTTGATAGAATCCTTAATCTTGGAACTAGGATTTTAAGTGCAATATATTGAAGTTCTTAATCTTCAAAATTCGGAGATGTGATGCTGAAACAAATGAGATGTTTGATGGGGTTGTTCTTTGATGAATGAAACCAATATTTTATGCATTGTAAGTTCATGGGAATGCAGCTTTATGCCTAGTCAAATAAAATTTGATTCTTGATATATAGTAGCTTTGATTAGTTTGTTGCATCTCTTAGGCATGGTTCATTTCTTGGTGATTAATGTGTTCAATGTGAATGAAGATAAAAGAATAGTGAGTACAGTCCCCCATTAACTGTCATTCAAAAAATTCATGAGCTACTGCTTCTTACCAATATTGTGGAGCTTCACCAATATGTCTCAACTATGAATCACCATTATAAATTCCAGTTTTGAGAAAAGGATATAAGAAGTATGTTTCTCTAAGGGTTAAAGTAGATGCTCTTGTCATAATTACATGTCATAATAGAGAATGAACTGCAGTTTGGGAAACTACAGTGTAAGCATTCCTAGAACTAATATGTTGAGGCTAAAATCGGTACCCACCTAGAGATAGATACTGATTTCAGGTCAACGGCTAAATTTATATTTGACTGGCAGACCTCCATAATTGCTGAGAGAGTCCATCAATACTTCCAAGATCGAGATACCTGCACAAGGAAGCAATCCGTCGGGGTTGGGCCTGAATGCCCGGATTTAGCTCCGACGGTCAAGTCAGTGTAATCTTCTTCTTTTCTTTTGGGTCAAGGTTTTGCTCTCCCTATTTCTAATAGTGCCTCCTCGTATTTATAGCCCTGGTGGGAGCCCTCGGCAATGCCTCGGATATGACGGTTGTTTATGGAGGAAGTGATGGGAGGGATTCATCCCTTTGTTGGGTCCCCGACCTGTCCCTTCCATGTCAGAGGTCACTTTTTCAATGTGTTCCCTCAAGAACCTGGCTCCTTTCTCGGGCTTACGAGCCGTATGCCCCGGTACCGCCTAACCCGGCCCATCGAGAATCAAGTGGGCGGTTCCTCCTGTCAGATCGGTATTTTAATGGTGGGTTGTCTTGTTACTGGATTAGCATGGGTACTAGTCCTTTTAGACTTCGCATCATTCGCTAACCGTACTTGTATTATGGCTCCAGTCCATTCGATCAATTAATTCCTCGCTATCAGCTCTTCCCCATGCTCGACTTTTGATCGTGGTATCTTC
Organism: Dioscorea zingiberensis; assembly: GCA_026586065.1. NCBI lineage: Eukaryota > Viridiplantae > Streptophyta > Magnoliopsida > Dioscoreales > Dioscoreaceae > Dioscorea > Dioscorea zingiberensis. Next base: position 23,844,102 of record CM048818.1, on the reverse strand, counting down.
CGTGGTAGGATTTTGGTCGGTTAGAGAGTCTTCTCTTTGAGGTGACAACATTTATTAGGCATGTGCAGGTGATAAGGGGTTTTCACATGGATATGCCCGGTTAATGGCCACACAACGCCGTGATGTGTCCACTTGGTGGACCGTTTTCACCCTTATCACTAGTCCCGCCCCAACTGTGCTTTCGTGCGAGTTTGAGTGATGAACGAGCGTTACTCGGTTATCGGTCGACTCGAGAAGCAAAGCACTAGGGGGATAAAAAGTGGTAAGTTTGAATTAGCGTTTCTCTCTTTCTTGGAATTGTTCCACCGAGAGTACCGAGACGGTCATATCTAAAAGCGTTTGTGGCGGTGGCCAAGGTCTTGGGACTTATGAGTCCGTTTAAAGCACTCCTCTTTGTTACTCACGCATGATGCCCTATATAAGCTGATTAGAGGGGGAGCTCTTTTTTATATCTTCTGTTACATGGCTTCTCCTCGACACCTATCCTTCTTTAAGATTTTTCTTCCTGAGCAATCTACTTTTATGCTCAGGATTCCTCCGGGATTTCACAGATTTCTTGACGGGCTTGGATCCTGTCTTCGCTCGACTTCGTGGTCCGAGCGGTTATGCGTATGGAGCGTCGGATTAGTGAGGGATGATGACGCCGAGGACATCTACAGTTTACTTGCAGGGTTGGACGGGATTCCATATTGACCACCACGTGACGGCGGGGGACCTCCTAGTCTTTACTTACTTGGGGGGTCGAGATTTCAAGGTTAAGATCTATGGAAGGAGCTGCTGTCTCAGAGAGTCTCCTTACTCTGCCCGACCGATGCATGGAGCGGCCGAAGTTGACAATAGCGGGGGGGAGGGAGCTCAGGCCTCGGAGTCTTCTATCGGGTCTTCTTAGGGTGTTAGGTTTTATCGCCTTGCCTGAATGGATTCCAAGAAATCCGTGTAGTCTTTTCTTTTCCTTAACTTATCTTGTCTTGTTCCTCTTCTCGGGGCGATTATTGTGAATATATCATCCGTCTTTACGGATCGTATGGTTTTGCTTCTGCTTTTTGGATGATTTATTAAAACCGTCGACTGTGCATCATTTATTGCGATATGCCGTTTTCTGTTTAGCCAAGCGGTTTTCAAGGCAATTAGGCTTCGAGGGTATGGGGTGGGGTAGGTGAAATGATGATGGGCCCGACTTTTAGGGTCCACTTGTCAAGGATCGCGCATGGGGTTACACGCCGCGGTCTATTGAATCGTGGTGATCCGTCTGGTAAACTTGTATTGCCAATGCGGGCTACCTAGGTCGATCATCGCCATTATGAGGCAATCCCCACCGCTCATGGTGATCCGGCCAGTGAAAAGGAAAAGTTCGGGGTCACCGAGGCGCCAAGGGTTGGTTAAGGGTTTCATGTTGTCTTGTCTTCTTCTCTATTGGCGCTTTCTCCCGCTTACCGGTGGTCCCCGAGCCGTTCTTTTGGCTGACATTCTCAAAGGCTTCTTTGTATTTCTTCATCTCGAGGTAATGGACATCCCTCCTTTAGACTCCCGTGAATCCTCGCGACTCCTTCCTCCTCCTTCCCTCCTACATCGCTCCCGCTTCCTCTTCTCGGAGACCTGCTTCCTCGGTTCTATTTCTTCTCAGCCTCCGTTCACGATTACTGGGCGTAACTTAGTCATCTCGCTGTAGTCCCTTCGTGGGTCAGGGTTGGCGCAGTCCAACAATTACCCATAATTCCTAGGGTACATCCCGTTCCTCAAAACCGAGAGGGGAAAATCTTCGCCTTTGTGAGTCTTCTCCGCCAAGTGGATGTCAATAGGTTAGTCACTGTTATGAGATTCCTGTTCCCCTTTTCGGCTTGCCGTGAGCCGAAGTGGCGGAGAACAGGCGAAAGCGTTCCGAGGCAAGGGAAATTGCCATTTACCGTGACGCCGCTTATTGGGCGGTCCGAGACTTCCATTCGCCCGCTTGTTAAGGAAATCCTTGACTATCACCACCGTGGTCCGTCCTCAACTAACTCCGAACTCTTGAGATTAATTTGTGGTTTTGTCATGGTCCCGAATCATTACGACGCCCAAATTTACACTTCGTTGGTTCCGCCTTTTATTCAAATTCTAAACCTTGAGCCCGAGCATCGACTAGTATTACTTCTCGGCTCGCTCCGGGAAAAAATTCTTGGGCAAGGTCCCTTCTTCCATCAAGAGATGGAAGAGCAAATTCTTTTTTGTTTCTAGTCAATCCGGGTGGGACGTTCGCACGCAATGGGCGGAGCCCCGGATCGAGACTCTGTGTGAGGATGGGATGACCGAGGAGGAAGATACGAAGTTCAGGAGTTTCAAAGGGGTTTCTGGTGTTTCGATCGATACGATTCTGACGAGGGAAAACCTCCGGAAATGTTGCCTCTTTATAAACCGGGGTAGGGGTTGTTCGTGTCTTTTGTCTTAAAAGGTCAGTGCATGTGACTGCGATTGATTTTTCTTTGTCTTGCAGACGGGACGATGGAGGACAGTGGCCTCGCTAAGGAGCTTCTGGCCGAGCATGTGGGGGTCGTCCAGCCTCCCGCGCGGAGAGGGAGGAGGGCAACAGATCCGTCCGTGAAGGCGGCGGAAAAGGAGAAAAGAGAGAAACTCAAAAAGGAAGGGTCCGGGGGTAATGTCCCGGTCGGGAGTTCTATGATGGTTCCTAAAAAGAGGGGGAAAGGCGAAGGTTCCGTCGCCGGATCCAATCGTCCTTCCAAGAGGACGCGTGTTTCCCCAAGTCCGCCCGCGATTTTTCCCTCGGTTCAAGCTGAGGACTCCTGTCCTTCTAATGAAGAAGGCATTCTCACGCGGGTCCTGCGGAAGCCCATGAGGGAAGCACGAGGGTCTCCCGTCGAAAATCCCTTGGTTCCGTCCGTAGATGTCCCCTCTTCTCACGAGGAGTTGCCGGGGCCGACTACGGGCTGGTCGGTCGAAAGGAGGGTGTCCGTCCTCTCGGCCAGGTGTTCTTTTCTATCCTTTCTCGGTTTTTCCAGGGAAAACTTGTATTGACAACCTTCTAACCTAATGTAGGTTGAAACGGTAGGGGACGAGGGGCCCAAAAGAGGGAGTTCGGCGATTCAGAAAGGGATTTTTCCTTCTGCGGCTCCCCCCTCTGGAGCTGTGCTTTTCGACGATCCTTCTATAGTAGGGGAGATGGCCGACGCCATGCGCTCGGAGGATATTTCCCTGAAACTACAAGGTCTAGGGAAGGAGGAAGTCGCTAGCCAACTGGCATCGCATGTTGGATCGGTATGGGATGATACCCCTCAATTTTATGTGCCAACTTCCCTTTTCTTTTTGCGGTGTCTGATTTTCTCTTAGGTCTTCTTTTTGGCGGATCGCGCCTGTCGCCTCCTTCGCGAGGACGTGGCCATCGTTAATCCGTGTGCCGAGGTCTTGGATCAGAAAGATGTGGAAATTAATGATCTCCGGGGGAAGATCACAGCCCTAGAAGCCGCGACCGAGTCGCTAAGGAAAGAGAACAAGGAGTTGAAGGATAAGGTTTCCAAGGCTGAGAGGAAAACGAAGAAAGAGCTGGAGGTGGCAAGAAAAGAGAAGGATGAACTCGCGGGAAAATTGTCAAATGCCGAGTCGTCGCTCAAGTCCGCCGAGGCAGATATCGCCGCTTTCCAGGAGCGGGTTGTTGCTCTTGAGAAGGACATGGCTGGGTCCCAGCAGGTGATCGATGCTCTGTCGTCGGAGAAAGAGAAACTTTCATGTGAGCTGAAGTCGCGTGATGAGCTTCTTGACCGTACTAACGGGGATTTGGAGAGAGTTAAGTCTGAAAAAGAGGAGGCCTTGGACGATCTTGAAGCGCAAGTTGAAGAGCTTGAGGCCGCCTCGCAGCCGCCGCAGCAAAAGTCACAGGATAGAGGGAAGAGGACTTTTGCGATGTTCAAGGCCTTGGCCCAGCATGGCCTGTCGTTTGCCTCTATGAATTACTCTGACGCACTGAAAGCTTACATAGCTTTAGCGGAGAAATCTAAGGATGGCAGTGGTCCTACCGAGGGTAAGGGTTTCTCTTCGGTCATCTGACTCACTTATCGTGGCCCGTTTCTGGCAAATTAGTCGGTTTCATCTCCTCTTATTTTTGTAGTTGTAGCCGAGGGCGAGACTACTACGGCTGGAGCTGGAATTGACAAAGGTCGGGTTTCAACTGGGGAAACTAGTGCTAGACCGGACCCTTCGAGGGAAGAAGAAGTCTCCCCAGCTACTGCTATCGGGAATGAATAGGGCGAGGAGGCTTAACTTGTTGACGGAGGATGCCTAACAGACTCTGCATGTTTTTCTTTTGTGCTCCGTTTGATTATCTCGGTATTTTTGTAAGAATAATTCTATATTGATCAGTGAATTGATCGTACTTCGCTCGTTTACTGCTCTTATGAGCTTGTATCGGAATTAGGTGAAGAATCGTGACCTCTATTTTCCTAATGCCCGTTAGAATGAGTCGGCTTTTAGGTTTTTGGAAGGCTGCGGTTTTCCATCATACCATTAATCCGAGACACTACTCTCGTCGACCCCTTTCCTGCGTCACCGCAATGATGTCATCCATTTAAGGGTGTCGTTTAATGATGATTTTTTTGAAAAACGGAACAGTCGCTGGTCCATTCCCGATGGGACGTGAGCTAGTTTCAATATCTTGCTTTTAATGATCTGCCGGTCCCGAAGGGTCGAAACGAGTTCCCGAGTTAAGGCGATTTCTAATTCGAGGGTTATTTAAGTGGAGCCGCAAAGGGTTTTACTCCCATCTTTGGCTTGCCGTATGAAGGTGAGGACCCCATGGACCCCCTCCTTCGCCCTTCCTTCTACAGGCAGTTTGGCTTAAGAGGTACTACCCATCGTCTGAAAATCCCCTCCGCGTTTCATGGATATTTGGACGAAGTAAATGTAGGTGCCATAGCCATCGAGGGCCCCAGTGGCCATATATGGGGAGTTACTTTGCTGAGGGACGCAGATGCGGCGGAGATTTGGATTGTGAGGAACGGGTGGCCGGACTTCTTGGTCGCACTCATCACATGGAAGCTGGGACCTTATGACCTTCTTCTACATGGGGGACCCATTTCCGAGTATCCATTTATGGGAGAAATCGGTGCCTCAAGGAGTGGAGCTCTCTCGGCTCGCCCTTTTCACCGATCCGGTCGCTCTCGATGACGGCGCAATGGGAGGGAGGATGAGGATGAGGAGAGCGAGTCAAAGTACTCGCTGAACTAGGGTGTTCATCTTTCTAGCACTCTCTTCTCTTCGTCTTTTTATGTGTCGACTTTTGTAATTTACTTAGTAACGACTTTATAAATAATCATCGCTTTCATATACTCTAGCGCATTCTTGATCACGATAACCGGACGATTCTTGGATTCTCCCGCCCTTCTTTCCTACTCCCGTACCTTTACAATGGCCCAGGACACTAATCTACCACTCGCTAGAGTAGGTCAAACGCCGAACCTAAGAAAAAGGCGGGGGGAAAAGCCTAGCTTATTGGCTTTTATTGGAGCTGGTCTATCCTATCCAGGAAGCCGTGTAGTCTTGTCGGTGTCTACTGTTGCCATTTTCGGGAATCGGGCTTGACTCTCGTGACGGATTTGATATCAGCGAGGGGTGTGTCTATATTAACGCACATCCATCCTCAGTTTCCTGCCTTCCAATGGCTTCTCCTTCTCTTCCCCATTCCTTTTTTATTTTGTTTGATCCTGAAGTTCATTCTGGTTATTTAAGGATCCCATCTCTATACTCTCGAGGCTTGGATTTATCTAGCTCAACATACGTAAACCTTAGGAGCCCGAATGGCCGTAGTTGGCTTGTGGCGTTCTGCCGAGAGGAATTTCCAAGGAAAGTCTGGTTCGGTCCTGGATGGTCGAGCTTCTACACAGACCATGGGCTGGCGGAAGGGGAATTGCTAATTTTCTCCTACCTTGGCGATAAGACTTTTCAGGTGGAGATTTTTGGAAAGGATGGCTGTCGGAAATTGGTTAACCCTTGCATCTGGCCTTCCAGCTATAGGCCCCTTTCATATGATGATGAGCCTAAAAGAGTTCAGGCTTCGTCCCGTTCATCCACTGGGTCCTGCTAAGGTGATGTGTGGGTCGTCAAGTTTTCACGCAAGGGAACTTTGTGCATCCTATGTAATACGTTTTCTCGCTTGTATTTGTCCTTGCCTTAAGTACATATAACTAAGGTGTATACTAATCCCCAAATATGCGGGCTAATATCTGGTGAGTTTTACCATAATTAAGATGTATCTTAAACTCTAAATGCGCGAATTAATATCGGGTGAGCTTTTTCTAACCTCTGGTCTTCTGAGGGGGACTCCCCCGGTTTTCTAGAGATTTAAGACCTTTCCTTCCCAGTGATTGTTTGAGGTACTTTTTTCCGTCTTCTTCTGAGTTGGTTGGGACTTTGCGCGAGTCAAAAGACTTGATCCCCATTCGGGGAGGCTTGATGCGAGTTTTGGAATACTCGGCCTTCCTTCGGAGGGTTTTCGTGCGGGCCAAGGCACTCGACCCTCCTTTGGTGGGGCTTTTACGCGAGTCGGAAGACTTGATCCTTATTCGGAGAGGCTTGATGCGAGTTTTGGAACACTCGGCCTTCCTTCGGAGGGTTTTCGTGCGGGCCAAGGCACTCGACCCTCCTTTGGTGGGGCTTTAACGCGAGTCCCGGGACTCGGCCCTTTTCCAGAGGGACTTTAATGCGAGTCAAGGGACTCGGCCCTTTTCTGGGGGGACTTTTTGGCGCGTCGAGGGGCTCGGCCCTTCGGAGGGACTTTTTGGCGAGTCGAGGGACTCGGCCCTTCGGAGGGACTTTTTGGCGAGTCAAGGGACTCGGCCCTTTTCTGGAGGGACTTTTATGCGAGTCAAGGGACTCGGCCCTTTTCTGGAGGGACTTTTTACGCGAGCCAGTGGAGGAGATCGGGTGGTATTTTTGGGCGACTCTTTCACAAAAACTCAGGTTTTTCTTCCATTACTGATAATAACGACGTAAATGTTCTGCATGGAATGGTCGCTTAAGGATTTGCCCTTCCATATTTGTGAGGTAGTAGGTCCCGGTCCTGACTTCTTTTTTCACTATGTATGGACCTTCCCAGTTCGGGGTTAGTTTTCCCGTCCGGCTTTTGTTGCCTTGGAACTCATTTTTTCTTAAGACCAGGTCCCCTAGCTGGAAGCTGACTCCTTTCACCCGGGAATCGTAGAAGCGTTTCACCTTCTGGCGGTATGCCGCAGCACGTAATTCGGAGATTTCTCTTCTTTCTTCAAGAAGGTCCAACTCCACCCGGAGTCTTTCTTCATTGGATTCTGGGGAAAAAGCTTCGGTTCGGAGCGTTGGCACCCCTATTTCTGTCGGAATTACTGCCTCGACGCCAAAAGCGAGGGCGAATGGAGTTTCTCCTGTTGGGGTCCGGGAGGTCGTTCGATAGGCCCATAACGCACTCGGAATTTCCTCCACCCAGCTCGTTCCGTCCCTGATGACCCGAGTTTTTAGTATTTGAAGTAGAGTCCGATTGGTCACCTCGACCTGTCCGTTGGCTTGGGGATGTGTTACCGATGTCAGCCTAGCTTCTATTCCTAATTTGGTACGTAAGTTTTGAAGGCTTGATTGTCAAACCGTCAGCCATTGTCGGAATAGAAGGCCACCGGTATCCCAAATCGACTGACAACTGTTCGCCAGAGAAAATTCTCACATTCTTTCTCAGTGATTTTGGCCAGGGGTTCCGCTTCTACCCATTTAGTGAAGTAATCGATGGCGACGATTAAGAACTTCATCTGTCTGACTGCTGTAGGGAACGGGCCTAGGATGTCTAATTTGCTGTGGCAAAGGTCTCTGGGCCGACTATTGGGGTGGCGGTGCCGGTGGTCGCCTTTGTATTTTCAAGGCTGGCGTTGGCATCGCGCCACATTTCCTGACAAACTCCATGGCTTCCCGGGACAATGTGGGCCAAGTAGTACCCTTTGTTGTAAGACTTTATGCCCTGTGGCTTTTCCTCCCGGATGATCTCCTCCGATGCCTTCATGTATTTCTCAGAAGACGTATTCGCTTCGGTTGGCCAGTAGACACCTTAGAAGTGGTCGAGTATAAGACCTCTTGTATAGGTCAGTTGTCGATTATACCGCATTTGGTGACTTTTGTGACTATCCGCCGAAGCTTCCTTTGGCTCGAGCTGAGGGACTCCGCCTTGGAGGTACTTCCTTTTTATGGGGTCAATCCAAAGATTGCTCCTCTTCCATGTTCAATATTTCATCTTAGGAAGCCCTTGATGGTCTTCTTCATTAGGCTTTGGATGTTGAAGGGTCGCTTTAGATCGGCCGGCTTAAGACGCCTTATTTTGGACAAGAGGTCGGCTTCTTCATTTTCTGTTCGCGGGATTTTGACTATTTCAAAATGTGCGAAGTTGGGGGTGATCTTCCTTACCACTGCCCGGTATTTTACCATATTCTTTTCCTTAGCTTCGAAATCCCCCGTGGTGTGTCCTAATAATGAGTTGGGAGTCCGGTATGGCCGTAATTTTACGTGCTCTAAACCTCGAAAGCCAATCAAGTCCCGCTGATGAGGGCCTCATATTACGCCTCATTATTCGCTGCCTTGAAATCGAACTTAAGGATTGTTGATGTATGCCATCCCGAGGGAGAGCCTTGATTACTAATCCCGCTCTTGCTCTTTCTTCCGCGGGCCGACCGCCCACATGCAAAGTCCAATGCAAGGAAGGTGTCTCCGTTGATCCGAGGGTTTTACATTTGTGGTGATTCTTTCCTCGCTCTTACTGCTGTTAACTCTACTATAAAGTCGGCCCAAGACTTGTGCTTTGATTGCGTGATTCGGGGTTTGTAGCCGATTTCAGATCGGCCCCAATTCGACTACCCATTTGGCGAAGTCTTCCCGAGGCTTCCGGGTCGGTGAAGGATATGCTTCGTGGGTTGATCCGATAGGACCGCGGACCTTGTGTGCTTGAAAGTACGGTCCGAGTTGCCTTGTTGCATTGATGAGGGAAAAGCCGCTTTTCTAATGGGAGATACCTCGCTTCTCAAGGCCACCTAGTACTTTTCTTTGGTGTAGTAGATCGGTTTTTGAATTCCTTTCTCTTCTTTTTAGGAGGACCGGAGCTCACCGCAAAGGGCTGTTATTTGCCAAGTAAATGTAGAGCTCTTCCCCTGGGTTGGGGCTTGGCGCAGTAGCATGGGAGATTTAAGGTAATCCTTGAGCCGCCGGCGCTTTTTCGCAATCCTCATTCCATTCCATTTTCGGGGCCTTTCGCAACGCTCGGAAGAAGGGGAGATTCCTTTCTCCTGACCTAGAGATAAATCGCCCTAGGGCGGCCAATCGCCCATTCAACCTCTGTATTTCCTTCAGGGTTTTTGGGGATTTCATTTCCAATATTGCCTTGATCTTTTCCGGGTTTGCCTCAATGCCCTTTGGGTTAGCATGAACCCCAAAAATTTTCCCAAACGAACTCCAAAAGCGCACTTACTTGGGTTGAGACGCATGCCATACTTCCGAAGGGATTCGAAAGCTTCACCTCGTAGGCTCCGCTTATATGGCTCTCGGCTTTTGGACTTTTTACCAGGATATCGTCCACGTAAGCTTCAATATTTCTCCCGATCTGCTCTTTGAAGACCCTGGTTACTAGCCTTTGGAAAGTTGCACCTGCATTTTTTAGGCCGAAAGGCATTACCTTGTAGCAGTAGATCCCTTTGCTCGTGATGAACGATGTCTTTTCCTCGTCACGCTGACCCATGCGAATCCTCGATTGTATCCGGAGAAGGCGCCCGTAAAACCGAAAGCATTTCATGTCCCGATGTCGAATCTACAAGATCATCAATCGAAGGCAAAGGGAAAGAGTCTTTTGGACAGGCTTTATTTAGGTCGGAATAGTCTACACACATTCTCCATTTTCCTGATGCCTTCTTTACCAGGACTATGTTGGCCAGCCAGTTTGGGTAGACTACTTCTCTTATGAAGCCCGCTCTGAGGAGTTTATCGACTTCTTCCTCTGCCGCCTTCTGCCGCTCGGGCGCAATACTTCTTCGCTTCTGGATTACTGGTTTGAAGGCGGAATCCACGTTCAGTCGGTGTTCGATGATTTCCCGGTTTACTCCGGGCATATCCTCTGGTGACCATGCAAAGAGATCGGCATTGTTTCGCAGGAATTTCATCATTTCAATTTGGTGTCGCAGAAAGCCCCTCCAGGATCTCGGCGGTCGTTCTTCTCCCGGCTTTCTTGTTGTCGGGCTTCTCTCTCCCAACCCTCGTGAATTTCGTCTGAATTGATGTATTTCTGGGCGTGGGACATAAGATCGGCTATACTCCTTGGTGATTCCAGGGTGAGCGAAAAACGAAACGGAGAATCTTGCAGTCCCTCAATCAGCATGGTTATAACCATCCTTGGGGGCAAGTCTTCTACCTTGGCTGCTTCCTCAAGGAATCGATCAAGGTATGTTCGAAGGCCCTCCCCCCTTTGCTGCTTCACTCGCATGAGGGTTGAGGGTGTCTTCTGTTTTTTGGAATGGTTAGCAAAGCGAGTGAGAAATAGGTCAGTCATTACCTGGAAAGAGGGGATGGAGTTTGTGGGAAGCTCGACGAGCCAATCCTGTGCCGCGCCCTCAAGGGTGGAGGGGAAAGCTAGGCACATCCGGGCATCTGAGTTTCCTGTCAGAAGCATCTTGGAACGAAAAGACTTTATGTGGTGAGCAGGGTCAGTTTTCCCGTGGTAAGCTGCCATCAAGGGTGGTTGGAAACTATCGGGTATGCTCTCCTCAAGGATCTCTTTAGTAAAGGGAGTAGCTATCCGAGACACATCATTTCCACTCTCCTTCCGTGATTGGCCGTGACGCCTCGTTCCCTCTTTACGTGGCAGCGTGTACCTTGGTGATCTTGGCGAGGTCCGACGCCGACGTGGGCACGGGGATGAGCTTGGGCTTTCAGACCACGCACGCTCTTGCCGGTTTTCTTCAGCCCTCCTTCGGTAACTTACCCGTGGTCCGTCTTCAGAAGATCCCCAACTGAATATAGGGGCCTCATCCCGCCATTCCCCCCTGGCCCTCCGCGGGCGATGGGTGCGGGTATTCGGCCTCCCTCGGTTTTCGGATTGGATCGGGGGTGCCGGTGGCGCACCAGGTGGCGTTGGGATCTGGGGGACTTGTTGTCTTATGGTTTGAAGATCACGAGCGAGTTGTTCACAACGACGTGCCAGGGCCTGGTATTGCTCGTTGTGGATATTTCTTTCCTCCGGTGTGGGAAGGACAGTGTCGCCCGCCGGCGGGGTATCACTCGGCCCTCCAATTATACTACTTCCCGCTTCCCGTTCTTGGATGCGTTTGGACTTCCTCATGACAGCTTTTTGTTTGGTCCCCACAGAAGGCGCCAAACTGTTGAGGCTAAAATCGGTACCCACCTAGAGATAGATACTGATTTCAGGTCAACGGCTAAATTTATATTTGACTGGCAGACCTCCACAATTGCTGAGAGAGTCCATCAATACTTCCAAGATCGAGATACCTGCACAAGGAAACAATCCGTCGGGGTTGGGCCTGAATGCCCGGATTTAGCTCCGACGGTCAAGTCAGTGTAATCTTCTTCTTTTCTTTTGGATCAAGGTTTTTTTCCCCCCCTTTTTCTAATAGTGCCTCCTCGTATTTATAGCCCTGGTGGGAGTCCTCGGCAATGTCTCGGATATGACGGTTGTTTATGGAGGAAGTGATGGGAGGGATTCATCCCTTTGTTGGGTCCCTGACCTGTCCCTTCCATGTCAGAGGTCACTTTTTCAATGTGTTCCCTCAAGAACCTGGCTCCTTTCTCGGGCTTACGAGCCGTATGCCCTGTGCAGCTGTCTAACCTGTCCATCGAGAATCAAGTGGGCGGTTCCTCCTGTCAGATCGGTATTTTAATGGTGGGTTGTCTTGTTACTGGATTAGCATGGGCACTAGTCCTTTTTAGACTCAGATCATTCGTTAACCGTACTTGTATTATGGCTCCAGTCATTCGATCAATTAATTCCCTGCTATCGCTCTTCCCCATGCTCTGACTTTGATCGTGGTAGCTTCCCGGGTAGGATTTTGGTCGGTTAGAGAGTCTTCTCTTTGAGGTGACAACATTTATTAGGCATGTGCAGGGTGATGAGGGGTTTCCACGTGGATATGCCCAGTTGGCCAGCCGAACGGCCAGGATGTGTCCACTTGGTGGACCGTTTTCACCCTTATCATAATACAAGCTGGTCTAAATGATCTATCAAGACTTGTAATCTTGTCAAAATATCTTCGTGCTTAACCATATTTCATTATGCAGTAATAGAGCATTTTTTGTGAATAATCTCTCACTAAAAATTGCATGCCATAAGATAAAGATCATCCAAGTTCCATAGCAACAACTAAATGAAACATGTTCAATATTCTTCATACTGATCAGTATTATCTTTGAGAGAGCAACCAAAAGGTGAACCGAGGGCATCAATTCCATTCCTTTCAAGGTCCTTAAGTTTGGCTCCCACAATGCTTTCTTTATTATGATTTTTTATTAATTAAACATGAATAAAAGATTGGTAGTGAGCCATCATCCTTCCCAAATTGTAAAGATTTCGAACTAGACTCTTTCTTATGTGACAACCAGTCACAAGTGAAGCTGAAGATTTCATGAAGAAGGAAAAGAAATAGAGACACAGTTATGAATTTTCATTTTATTGCTGATCTAGTTGACAAGATAAGCATATGATTGTTGATTGTGGGATTGTTTCCACTTGATATGTGTGTTCTTGTGGATTCTTCAGCCCGGTGCAGTGGAGCAAGGCTCCGGTGGGGCAATTAGGACTGAGGACACCCTGGCGCCTGATAGTTCCTATCAGGTGGAGGATCCTCTGGCTGTCCATCTTGTCAGTGAGATGATTCATTGACGGTGTATACATGTAAGTGAGGCAGTACTGCAAACTTGTGACCGATGATCGATATCGGCTTAAGCTGATGACTGCCCGGGGATGGTTTACAAGCTTCGCTTGAGTTGCTTGTTTTGAGATGACATGATTGTAGTTATGGAGTCCTTACCATTGGATAGTTTTCATTGGGGTAGGTTTGAGACTCCAGGTGGTTTGGCCGGTGGGGTTTGTTTTTCCCACGCCGGTTTTGATTGTCATGTTTTTGATTTGCTTATTCATTTTCTTATCTTACATTGAGTTTGACATAACTTCATTGTGTTCACTGCGGGGTACTTACTGGGCTTTCTTACGAAAGCCCATGCACTTGTTGATTTCCCTTTTTCAAATCCCGAGGAGTAGGACGGGGGCCGTAGGAGCGCCACGTGGGACTTGTGTGGATTTGCTGGGATTCGCCGAGGTTGGCTACTTCTTGTACTATCATGTGTGAGGATATATTATTATAGTTTCTTTGCAGGATCCTAATATGTTATGATTGTAGGGTCTGCGGACCCATGGATTGTATTTCGCTTCCGCTGTGAATTCATGTATTAGACATGTTTATATCTTTGGATTATGTTTTTATTTCATTGTGTGTATTATATGTATTTACTGATCATCAAGGCTTCGTATCCGAGTAGGGACCGTCCTTAATCGGGTATGGCTGGTTTTTCGCGTGCCCGTGGCCCGGGATTTTGGGGACGGGGCATGACAGTCAAAGTACCTCTTGCCAATGGAGAAAGACATGAGACATGCCGATCTACTTTTACCTTTGTGCCTTTGCTTAGGCATGATAGATTGTAGGGCTTCGGATGACGCTCTGCTCATGCACGGTGCTATCTGGTTTGCCCACGCCAGGAATAGGGGTTGACGAAGGTGGAGTCAGAGTTGTAGTCTGAAACCTCACAATCCTCCAAATCTCTGGCCGTCAACCGTTGGGTCAACTCCGTGACTTGCCTCTGTAGATCCTCGTTCATCGCTTCCAAGGCGATTGGGTCTTGGGACTGGCCTTCCTCTGCCTAAACATGTCCACCATGATGACCACCAGGGTCACCACGAACTCCAGCCATTGATGTCAATGCCACAGGAAGAAGACGATATCTGATACCAACTAATGCCGGGTAGGATAGTGATTAACCTGCGGGCGGTGGAAACCAGGGGATTGTCAAGAGAGCAAGCAAAGGGGAAGACAAACAGAGAAGAAAGTCTCTGAAACTTCAAAGGAAAAGTATTATTCAATATTCAATGACTAAAATTCAACCCATAATCTAGGTTTTAATAGCATAAAAAAACTAACCTAGAAACCTATCATCTTATCCAAATTTGCCAAAAGTGGAAAATTTTGATTCAAAACTAAAACTTATCTAATTTAAAAGGTCAAAAGCCACTAATGGTCCCTGTACTATAGCACTTTGTTCAATTCCAGTCTTGTACTTTAGCAATGTTTAATACGGTCTTGTACTTTGTGTATTTTGTTTAATATAGTCCATTTTTGCTGATGTGGCAGCTGATTTGGCATACGAATGGAATACAAGCTTTTTTTTTTTCAATTTTTTAATTTCTACCTGGCTGTATTTTAATGACATGGCTGTATTCCTGGGTATATATGCTGACGTGGATTGTCACGTGGACCGCCATATCAACTAAAAAATTTTGATGAAAATGGAAAATCAGGTTATTATGTGCTGCCACGTCAGCATGCTATGTCAGCATTAACTTTTTTTTTAAAAAAAAAGCAATTTTAACAGGACTTCTTCTCACACTTTAAAACATGTTATATGCTGACATGGCATTAGTTTTTTAATAAATAATAATATAATTTTTAAACACCTTAAGATGACTACCGAGCTTGGCAGCCTTCCTCTTCTTCTCCTCTATCGCTGCCCTCAATTTTGCTTCATTGGCTCACACACCAGCCAAGAAGACGATCAAAGGCAAATATAGGCTTATCGATTTTCCGCTAGACCAAATGTAAAATCGAAGTTACATCGCAGAATCTTCCTAATGTAAGTCAAAAAGAAAATTGAGAAAAGCCCTACCCATGGCCGTATAAAGGCTACACTCTCGCAAGATATCGTGGAGTCGGTATACTTATCAACAGGAGATCGTAATACTCTTTAAGCTTCTTGAGATCTTGTTCCTCCTCAGGTGTGAGCTCTTTGTTATCCAAATGTATGAACCCAAATGGAGCCCGAACCCATAGACCCTCCTTACTTAAGACAAAGAAAAACTTGTTTTCCATGCTTTTATCGAGGAGGGAACCGAACTGAGGAACCTCCTATTTGGCCGCGCTCGAAATAATACCAATCAGTGTTTCTCTCCCTACTTAAACCGAACAAGTGCTTAAACAGAGAAAAGATGGGCTTGATTTTACAATGGGTATAGATGATAACGAAGCTGCAGAGGCATCCGCAAGAGTTTGGAGCTAATTGAGAAGGACAAATCTCAAATTCCCTAAAAATGTCTAAGAAAAGCTGGGGAAAAGGGAGTCTAAGACCAAATGAAATAAGCATCATAATAGACCACGATCTCCCCTTCCTTTGAAGGAGAAATCGCTCCCTCAGATGGAGCTGGGACTCTATCCTCCAAGTGGGAAACAACTCCAGTTATCTTATAGTCTAGGGCTACTTGGTGGATCAAATCAGAAGGGGAAATATTGGGATAAGCAGAGGAACAAGCTTCTGTCTTCTTAGAAGCATCAGGAATGGACTCAAGCGCTAAAACAGGAGAAGCAACCGGTGAAGAAATAGGAGAAAGAACTAAGGAGGAAGAAGACGCAGTACCTGAAGCCATGAGTGAAGTCCGGATGAATACAGGGAAGTCCCTATGCATACAACGCTAGAAAGGGAGGAAGATGATGAGCTTGGACCTCTTTGGGTGGGGGGGGGGAATCCTCATTGAAAAAGCAATCCAATCGGTGAAACAGTAATTAAACAACCCCAAAACTCCCCAACGGTCTAGATCCTCACCCCAATTTGCACGCAATCCTAACTGAACGCGTGGACGAACAAATGACTGCTCGGATCGGGTGCAACAAGCGATCTAAGTGGATGCGCGCTACGTGGAGCATTGATGGGATCGACGCAATCACTTTCCCTAGCAGGAAGCGTTGGGAAAAAAGGCACAAGGCATTTAATGTGCCCCTCAGCTTCACCCAACGACTGGTCCCCTCACCTGCCCATATGAAGTACAGTCAGAACCTATGAAGCTTGCAACGCATGATTCCCTAAAACCGAACCGATAAAAGGTGCTCAGAACCTTGTACCAGAGCATGTACGCTTCACCATCTCACTTTCGGAGATCCATTCCAAGAGTCCTCAGAATAATCAAGTTACACTCCCCAAGCCACTTCTAATGTAACGCCCCGACCCGGTTCCAGGGACCTCGGGCACGTCAACAGATCGGCCGTATCCAAGTAGAGACGAGCCCCACTTGAATACAAGGCCTAAAAATGATAAGCAGATAACAATAATAATCAAATGTTCATTAATAATAAAGAACAATATCAGAGTTATACAACGGAATTAAAAATCATGAAGGGTTCAAAATACCCTACAAAGCTCTATACAAAATCAGGCCCTATCTGGGTCCTACAAGTGAGACTCTCACACATAACCTTAGGTCCTCGGACCTCTCCAATATCAGCCCAACCCTTCGCTCAACTCCCGAGTTTGAGTCGCCTACTCCTCGGAACCTGAAAAGAATAAGGGAAGCAAGTGCATGAGCTTTCGAAAGGAAAGCCCAGTAAGTACCCCGCTGGAATTTCAATGAAAATCCAAAGCAATACAGATGATATAAGAAAAGTCAAAAATGAGCAATTCGAAGATCATCAAACCACAGAAACAGGGCCACGCCCCGCACAAACCAAACCCTGGGAGTCTACCACAACAACGATAGGTCTCCTATCCAAAAGATCTTAACAGTGTACTCCTAAGAGTTCACAAGTCATCTCCCCTAGTCTGCTATCATTTTCGGCCAATATCGACCCTCGGTCCATGGTCTAGTAGTGCTTTACTAAACATAGGCGTATTTTGTCAGCCAGATCATCCCAATCACGGAAAACAAAGATTTACCATTTTTACCCAATCGGCGGAAACAAAGATTTACCAGTTATTACCCCTAATCGGGGAAACAAAGACTTACCCGCTTTTACCCCATCAAGGGAAACAAAGAGTACGAGGATGGGAGAATCCTTGAAACAACATAGTTGGTATATACCTACCCGGCCAGCGCACAAGCTCACGTGATTCCACGGCTACGTGCCGGTCAACAGGTAGGCACACTCAACACTCACAAGCATACCCTACAGGATGCTAACTTCTTCAACAAGCAATGTATGTCCAAGAGAACAAAATACGAGTGTGTGCAAAACCATATCAAACTATGATATCGACGGGGCAATACCCCCCAAAGGGACATTCAAGCATGCATGTGCAGGGAAACAAACATCCAAGGCATGAAAGTAACGTGCACAAGCATGAGATCAATAAATATCCAGGGAATCCAATAAGCATGCATACGAATGTTCAACAAGGAATCAAATCTCCAAGGAAAGAGGCAAAAGTACTTACACAAGTACCAAAGTTCAACAACGATAACAGTGCTAGGCAGAAGCACTTACCTCCTTCTCGAGCTAGAAGCCTCTCCTAGACTCCTCTTGAAACGCCTCTTGGACTTCTCGAGAGTATCTAACAGATAGAGTTTCTATTAGAGTTAAGATTCTAATAAAACCCTATGTTACTAGTTACATATGCATGACTCTCGTTCTTATTGGGCTTAGGCCCACTAACGGGTCCTAGAGACCACCTCTCGGGTTACTGGCCCTTATCCCCTGCTCCCTGCCCTTTAGTTGACTTCTGCACCCAACTGGGTCAAACCTAGCCAACTTCACCTTCATTTGTCGAGTCTAAACCTTATTTGATCACCTCCAGTCATTCTAGTTGAATTGGGCCCATTTCGAGCCCATTACACATTAATCTTGACCTTAGCCCTCTTTTAAATAAGAAAGGGCATTTTGGTCATTTGGCAATTCATGACCTTAAGGTTTAGGGTTTATTTACTTTCCAGTACCCTAAATTCTCACTCTTGATAGTTTAAGAATATCATTCAATTTATTTGCGCCCAGCCCATTAGGCCACTAAATCCAATCTTATGTGACTATTCCTAATCTGTTAATGCTTACTTACTCGACCTTTAATCAAAATTTGATTAAATTATTGGTGTCACACAACTCAGATTTATTAACACAAATTCCATTGAACTACTTAGTAACCTTACTAAATAATTCCCTTGTAGCTATTCAACTTATTTTGTCATACAAATTAATTCCCATTAACTTGTCACACTAATGAAGTTATCACACTATCAAGGTTTTAAATCAAACCCCATTAAAATATTTAGTAAACTTACTAAATGATTTTAATCATACTTATTCTCGTCACATTATCTTAATTCCATATAGTTGCCTAGATTTTACAACTATTGGATTAATAGTAGCAATACTATTAACAGAGACAATACTAATTTGTTTGTCACACCATGGTTTTAATTAAAACCTTAAGTTTTCCAATTATTAAATCATGAATTAAGGTTTCACAACTTAATAATCGTCACAACACTAAAGTTCCATATTTAGTAATTATTTTTGCCACATACCATGCGTCAAAATAATAAATCAAATATGTGTCACACACATATAGTTGGAGACATTAAATTATTTGATTTCTATTTGTCTCACCCCATAAGATTTCTTATAGTTATTATAACTATATCAATCAATGAAATATATTCACCCCAATATTTTGTCACACTTCTATAACTAGAAATGAATTACTCAAACAATACAAAGTTTAATTTTCCTTTCTCAATGATTCGAGATTTAATTAATCATGATCATGTGTCACATTAACTAAGTTAAACAATTAAATAAATAATTGTCACACTACCTAAGTTCTAATTTTAATTAAAACTTTACTCAACATCTAATAAAAATAATGTCACACCTAGTATAGTTTTATTAACTAATTAACCAGTAATCTATTAATCAAATAAATAATTTATTTATTTATTTCCTCTGACCTTCTTCTTCTTCACACTTGTGGTGAGCCCGGGAGACTCAGATTGACTTCAGGAGGATCGCTGACCGACGGCATCCTCACTCGTGACCGAAGCTCCCCAACACCCCGCGATCCCATTCCAGGCCTTCAACCTCGCTGTTAACTTCTATATCTTCTCTGTGCGAGCTTCACCGGAGAAGATCGCCGGTAATGGCAAATCTTCACCCGAAAGCTTTCACTGCCTACTATTGATTCCCTGAGCTCCGTCGCGGCCTCACGATCAATCCCTGCGCAACAGAACCTCCTTCCTCCCCCTCCCGGCGCCGCTCCACCTACGTTTTCAGTCACCCTCTCCGGCGAGCCCTAACCTCTCAAACTCCGCATCTATTCGTAAATTAAACCCGGGAAAAGAACCATACCTGAGTTCCGGTCCTTCAGGTGGTGAAATTGGCGACAGAAGCTCCTCTTCCGCCGAAAGCCCTTCTCCGACGAAGCTCACCGGCGTCCTCTTCCTTCGACTTCTCTGTGGGTTGAGACAGTGGGGCAGAGGCCCCTTTTATAGGCCTCGGAACCCAGCCCGGCGGCAGCCATCTGAAAAGGCTGCCGTCAATGATCAAGCGGCCTGCAAACGGCCGGAGTGGCTGATACTCAATGGCGTTCCGGCGACCGGGTGGAGGGGCGACTGGCCTCGGATCGTCGCTCTGGCGATGGAAGGCGAGATGCGTTTGATCACGATCAAGGGCCATGATTTAAACGCATACACTCGTGATCCGACACCGGCGAGATCTACCGGCCGGGATGGACCTAAGATCCAGCGGCGGATCTCCATACCATGCCTGCGTATCCAAGACCCCTTTCATGAGTTTATCATAAAATGCCACGTGGTTTCCAAG
The DNA here is from genome assembly GCA_026586065.1 of Dioscorea zingiberensis. Lineage (NCBI taxonomy): Eukaryota > Viridiplantae > Streptophyta > Magnoliopsida > Dioscoreales > Dioscoreaceae > Dioscorea > Dioscorea zingiberensis. The sequence continues at coordinate 23,824,270 of CM048818.1, read as the reverse complement.
ATGCTCAAACCTTGCCTCGCGATCCAAAGCGGTCGGATGGATCAACTCTGCGATCGCCCACGTGGCTCACCGCTGGTGAAATTTGTTGTAATGCCCTGAGATGGTCCACGATCTGAGATCGTTTTAATCTCATCCGTTGGTTTCATCTCTATAGACCCTCTCTCATGACATATTCACTAAAAGTCCCCAGAATATTTTTAGGTCACATTTAAACCTACCCTTGTGAGAGGAGAGAATTATCTTTTAGTCCTCAAAACTTTCTAAGTTACGAAAAGGTCCTTCTGACCCCCAATAATCCTAATTAGGATTTTTTTCTCTGGAAATTTAACCAGAGGTCCTTGAACTTCTCTAAATCACGGTTACATCCCTTCTCTGTGAGTGAGGAAAAGTTCATTTAGGTCCTCAATACTTTACAAAATTACTAAATGGTCCTTGAACTCCCAATTATCCCTAATTGGTCCCAAAATTTAATTTAATCCCCTTTTTAAGCTTTTTAATTCTCCATCCTTCAAGCTTAAGGAATTAAATAATTTATGAATCATTTTACGGAATATAAGAAAAATTTTATTCCTAAAATTCGTGGGTTTCACAATCTCCCCCCCTTAAAAATTTCGTCCCCGAAATTTCCTTCAAGACATCTAATAGCAAAAATACCGGGTAACGTCCCTTCATACCCTTTCAACGATCCAACCACTTAGTATATGATACTATCAGATTCCACATCAATACCCAGTTTACTCTTGATCTACCGAGGTTCCCTTTTTTATGGTTCTTGCTCTCCAGATTCTGTGTCAGATGAGGATGGTTGTTCTGACATAGTCGTCCCCTTTTTCGTACTTCCTGATACCTTGCGTCGCTTCCTACTCGGTGCCCTTGATAATCGGGTGGTACAAGAAGATCTTGGGGGTTCAGACGGTGCACCCTGCGATCCTCTTCCTCCCCCCGATCTAGAAGAGTTCTCGGGACACTTAGCGATGTGGTGGTCTGAGCTACCACACCGGAAGCACGTCCCGAAAACATGTCTGCACTCAGACTTGAAATGTGGTCCCCCACACCTAAAACATTTGACTGATTGGGTCCCACTGTCTGATGTCTCCTTGCTGCTAAGCTTAGAAGATGGTTTTATGTAAGGGTGCTTCCTATGCTCAACGTTTGATTTGACAGAATCTCCCTTGTACAGCTGACTACGGCGGGAGCTTTGTCCCTTGTCCTTCTTCTTCTCCTTCTGCGACGACCCCAGTGTGTCTCCTTGACATGAGGCCTCAATATACTTGGCTCGGGCTACAACCTCAGTGTATGTCTTGCACATGTGCCCGGTCACTATCTGCTTCAAAGATGGTTTCAGACCAGCCTCAAACTTCATCACCTTGCTCTCCTCAGTAGGAACCATATCAGGCAAGAAGCGAGCCAACCTATCGAATTCAGTCTCATATTGCTCCACGGTGGAGCTACCCTGAACAAGCTGGGAGAACTGATGTCCCAACTGTACCAGATGACCTCTAGAAAAGTACTTGGCGAAGAATGCGGTCCTGAATTCTTTCCAAGTCCGGAAGGGTTCATTCTCCCTTAGTCTGATCTCTCCAAAGTACCAGTCTTCCGCGGGTCCTTGGAGCATATAAACGGCGGTCCTAATCTTTTCCGCTTCAGTTGTTTGGAAGACCTCAAAGGTTTTCTCCATTTCCCGAATCCAAAGCTCAGCCGCGAAAGGATCAGCGGCTCCCTTGAAAGGTCTGGGTGAAGGTCTCCTAATCTCCCCTAGAAATACTCTGCTAGCAGTGGTGGCAGGTGAAGCTGGAGCTGGTACCCTCTGTTGTCTGGTCTCCTGGATAAGCCCCAACATCTCTTTCATGAGGTCCCTCATGCTCATGGGGGGTACCTCCTCCCTCAGGTCTGGGCCCGCTGCCTGTGGCCCTACAACACCTGATTGAGCAGGCAGCTCCTGATCAACCTCCATTTCAACAGGTGGTGGAACCTCACCCACCTGAGGCTGGGGTACCTCCTCCCCTTGGCGAAGTAGTCCCTGCTTGCTGCCCCCGCGCCTTTTTTGTCCTCTATTCATTATAACTGCTAGCATAATTTAAGGGTTAGCTTCAACCAACACTTATTCGGGACATCAAAATTGAGAATTCAGGTAATGGGTTAAATAGAAAATATTTTATTACAACCCATATAGTTCACGGTTCTTGTAATCCAAGACACATAAGACAAATACCCTACACGGTTTATTAACTAGGGACTAGTTCATGACCGACAGTGAGTTAACAACTGTCTTCACGTCAATACGTAAGCTATTCTTGTTCTTGGAAGATCCCTATGTCTCAGGCTCATCTAGAGTCCTGGCTAAGGCCGATGGCGGGTCTACCAGAACGGCCTTCTCTCTCTTATCTTCAACTTGTTGTTTTTGTCTCTTCAGAATCTGAGGACACTGCGCCTTTTTGTGCTCCAAACTACAACACACAAAGCATCCTCCAGTTATCCTCGGACAATGCGCTTTCTTGTGTGGTCCTTTACACTGAAAGCATTTGATTGGCTTGGGAGCACTTCCAGACGAACCATTGCCTCCAGAGTCAGCCTTAGATCTAGATGGTCTATTATACGGATGGGTCTTGCGCTCAGACCTCGAACGTCCTGAACTCTTCTGAGTTAAGCGGCCACGACGCCTCTCCGGTATGCGATGGAAATTATGCGCCTCATCTCTCGGATCAATCCTATAACCTCATATGTCAGCTCCATACGTGCTCGAGGAGATCGGGCACGCGTCCTTGTCGAGTTACATTACGAGGTGTCTCTTGGTCAAGGGGCATGTCCCGTCATGCTCCCACTCCATGGCGTCGGGAGAGTGGGTGTACCTCCCGATGCATTCTAGTCCACTTGCCATGGTGACTGTCCGATTCCACGAGTTGATTCTGAATACACGCGTATCTATACTACCCAGCCCCACACTCAGTCCTTCCTATTTGACTAAGTCTCTAGGGCAACTAGGGTGTCGGTTATCTCTGACCGCCTCGATACCACTTTAATGCAGAACGCCCGACCGGTTCCGGGGACCTGGGCGCATCGTGAACAGATCGGCCGTATCCAAGTAGAGACGAGCCCCACTTGAATACAAGGCCTAAAAATGATAAGCAGATAACAATAATAATCAAATGTTCATTAATAATAAAGAACAATATCAGAGTTATACAACGGAATTAAAAATCATGAAGGGTTTCAGGTACCCTACAAAGCTCTATACAAAATCAGGCCCTATCTGGGTCCTACAAGTGAGACTCTCACACATAACCTTAGGTCCTCGGACCTCTCCAAAATCAGCCCAACCCTTCGCTCAACTCCCGAGTTTGAGTCACCTACTCCTCGGAACCTGAAAAGAATAAGGGAAGCAAGTGCATGAGCTTTCGAAAGGAAAGCCCAGTAAGTACCTACCGGAATTTCAATGAAAATCCAAAGCAATACAGGATGATATAAGAAAAGTCAAAAATGAGCAATTCGAAGATCATCAAACCACGTAAGCGAGGGGCCACGCCCGCACAAACCAAACCTCGAGTCTACCACAACAACGATAGGTCTCCTATCCAAAAGATCTTAACAGGTGTACTCCTAAGAGTTCACAAGTCATCTCCCTAGTCGGTTTATCATTTTCGGCGATATCGACCCTCGGTCCATGGTCTAGTAGTGCTACTAAACATAGACGTATTTTGTCGGTGATATCATCCCATGACGGAAAACAAAGATTTACCGCTTTTACCCCAATCAAGGAAACAAAGATTTACCAGGTTATTACCCCCATCAAGGAAACAAAGACTTACCAGCTTTTACCCCAATCAAGGGAAACAAAGAGTACGCAGGATGGGAGAATCCTTGAAACAACATAGTTGGTATATACCTACCCTACCGGTACGCACAAGCTCACGCGTGATTCCACGGCCACGCGGTCTCGGCCAATGTAGGCACACTCAACACTCACAAGCATACCCTACTGGGATGCTAACTTCTTCAACAAAAACACGGATGTCCAAGAGAGAACAAAATACGAGGTGTGTGCAACCATATCAAACTATGATATCGACGGGGCAATACCCCCCAAAGGGACATTCAAGCATGCATGTGCAGGGAAACAAACATCCAAGGCATGAAAGTAACGTGCACAAGCATGAGATCAATAAATATCCAGGGAATCCAATAAGCATGCATACGAATGTTCAACAAGGAATCAAATCTCCAAGGAAAGAGGCAAAAGTACTTACACAAGTACCAAAGTTCAACAACGATAACAGTGCTAGGCAGAAGCACTTACCTCCTTCTCGAGCTAGAAGCCTCTCCTAGACTCCTCTTGAAACGCCTCTTGGACTTCTCGAGAGTATCTAACAGATAGAGTTTCTATTAGAGTTAAGATTCTAATAAAACCCTATGTTACTAGTTACATATGCATGACTCTCGTTCTTATTGGGCTTAGGCCCACTAACGGGTCCTAGAGACCACCTCTCGGGTTATTGGTCCTTATCCCCTGCTCCCCTGTCCTTTAGTTGACTCTAGACCCAACTGGGTCAAACTGGTCAACTTCACCGTCATTTGCCGAGTCTAAACCCTATTTGGTCACCTCCCGTCATTCTAGTTGAATTGGGCCCATTTCGAGCCCATTACACCATTTATCTTGACCTTAGCCCTCTTTTAAATAAGAAAGGGCATTTTGGTCATTTGGCAATTCGTGACCTTAAGGTTTAGGGTTTATTTACTTTCCAGTACCCTAAATTCTCACTCTTGATAGTTTAAGAATATCATTCAATTTATTTGGGCCCAGCCCATTAGGCCACTAAATCCAATCTTATGTGACTATTCCAAGTCTGTTAATACTTACTTACTCGACCTTAGTATCTTAAGAACCTTTAATCAAAATTTGATTAAATTATTGGTGTCACACAACCCAGACTTATTAACACAAATTCCATTGAACTACTTAGTAACCTTACTAAATAATTCCCTTGTAGCTATTCAACTTATTTTGTCATACAAATTAATTCCCATTAACTTGTCACACTAATGAAGTTATCACACTATCAAGGTTTTAAATCAAACCCCATTAAAATATTTAGTAAACTTACTAAATGATTTTAATCATACTTATTCTCGTCACATTATCTTAATTCCATATAGTTGCCTAGATTTTACAACTATTGGATTAATAGTAGCAATACTATTAACAGAGACAATACTAATTTGTTTGTCACACCATGGTTTTAATTAAAACCTTAAGTTTTCCAATTATTAAATCATGAATTAAGGTTTCACAACTTAATAATCGTCACAACACTAAAGTTCCATATTTAGTAATTATTTTGCCACATACCATGCGTCAAAATAATAAATCAAATATGTGTCACACACATATAGTTGGAGACATTAAATTATTTGATTTCTATTTGTCTCACCCCATAAGATTTCTTATAGTTATTATAACTATATCAATCAATGAAATATATTCACCCCAATATTTTGTCACACTTCTATAACTAGAAATGAATTACTCAAACAATACAAAGTTTAATTTTCCTTTCTCAATGATTCAGGATTTAATTAATCATGATCATGTGTCACATTAACTAAGTTAAACAATTAAATAAATAATTGTCACACTACCTAAGTTCTAATTTTAATTAAAACTTTACTCAACATCTAATAAAAATAATGTCACACCTAGTATAGTTTTATTAACTAATTAACCAGTAATCTATTAATCAAATAAATAATTTATTTATTTATTTCCTACAGCCTTCTTCTTCTTCACACCGCGATCGAAAGCCCGTACGGAGTTCGCTTGATTCTCACGAGGATCGCGACCGATCTCAAGATCCTCTCGCACCGAAGCTCCCCAACACCCCGCTGATCCCATTCCGTGCCTTCAACCTCACAAGTTAACTTCTATATCTTCTCTGTGCGAGCTTCACCGGAGAAGATCGCCGGTAATGGCAAATCTTCACCCGAAAGCTTTCACTGCCTACTATTGATTCCCTGAGCTCCGTCGCGGCCTCACGATCAATCCTCAAGCAATGTAACCTCCTTCCTCCCTCCCTCCCGGCCGCTCCACCTACGTTTCAGTCACCCTCTCCCGTGAGCCCTAACCTCTCAAACTCGCATCTATTCAGAATTAAACTCCGGAAAAGAACCATACCCGAAGTTCCGGTCCTTCGTGTGGTGAAATTGGCTGGCGAAGCTCTTCTTCTACAAAGCCCTTCTCCGGACGAAGCTCACCGGCGTCCTCTTCCTTCGACTTCTCCGTGGGTTGAGACAAGGGGCGAGGCCCCTTTATAGGCCTCGGAACCCAAACCGCGGCCCGCCATATTTAAAAGGCTCGCCGTCGATCGGGCGGCCTCAAACGGCCGGAGTGGCTGACGATACCGCGCTGAGCCGCTTCCGGCGGGTGGAGGGGACGGCCGCCTCTGGATCGCCGCTCGGCGATGGAAGGCCGGAGATCGCTTGATCACGCATCAAGGGCCATGATTTAAACGCATACACCTCGTGATCCCGCACTGATGAGATCTACCGTCGGGATGGACCTAAGATCAACGGCCAGATCTCCATACCATGCCTCGTATCCAAGACCCCTTTCTGATGAGTTTATCATAAAATGCCACGTGGTTTCCAAGATGCTCAAACCTTGCCTCGCGATCCAAAACGGTCAGATGGATCAACTCTGCGATCGCCACGTGGCTCACCGTGGGCTGTTGTAATGCCCTGAGATGGTCCACGATCTGAGATCGTTTTAATCTCATCCGCTGGTTTCATCTCTATAGACCCTCTCTCATGACATATTCACTAAAAGTCCCTGTAATATTTTTTAGGTCACATTTAAACCTACCCTTGTGAGAGGAGAGAATTATCTTTTAGTCCTCAAAACTTTCTAAGTTACGAAAGGTCCTTCTCGACCCCAATAATCCTAATTAGGATTTTTTCTCTGGAAATTTAACCAGAGGTCCTTGAACTTCTCTAAATCACGGTTACATCCCTTCTCTCGTGGAGTGAGGAAAAGTTCATTTAGGTCCTCAATACTTTACAAAATTACTAAAAGGTCCTTGAACTCCCAATTATCCCTAATTGGTCTCAAAATTAATTTAATCACCTTTTTAAGCTTTTTAATTCTCCATCCTTCAAGCTTAAGGAATTAAATAATTTATGAATCATTTTACGGAATATAAGAAAAATTTTATTCCTAAAATTCGTGGGTTTCACATCTAATATGCTTAGCTCACACAAGCATACTTAGGGGGGGGGGGGGGGGACTAATGATAGAGATAAGTTTGGAGAGACATATAGAATCGACCTAGTTCGAAACGTGGAAGAATCTGAGCCCCCGGTGCTATCTGACAAGTTCGCCTCAGCAGTAGACCCCCTCGGGACTCATAAGACTACCTCCTCGGGATCTTGAAGTGATTCCTCCACAAGTGCCCCAAACGGAAAGCTCCTCGTCCCGAGCCTATCTCCTCGCTACCGAAGTGCTCACCACCGAAGTGATCCGAAGTGGTTACCGAAGAGCCTTGAATCATTATAGAAGAACTGATGAGATGGCATCCGAAAGAGGGCGCACGTGACCGAATTCAGAAACCTATAAATAGCATATGCCTCCCACCCGCCAAGAGGACTCTCTTTGGATACTCCTGGTCTCTCTCTCTTTCTCTCTCAACATCTTTCCCCTCTCATAAACTCCAAAAAGCATCGATAGTGGATTTCTTTCTCCCAAATGGGAAACCTGTGGTTTTTCTCCCCTGATTTGTGGGGTTTCCACGTAAAATCTTGATGTACTTTCCTTTTGTTCGCTTTTTCTTGATTTTTCTTGAATTTTCCCCAAAAAACCTCTTACAAATTCAAATGTTAGCCAAATTTGGGGATTTTTGCTAAATTTGAGTTAACATAATTAATTATTTAATAAATAATATAATTAAACATATTACAAAATTACACTAATTACACTAACAAATAATTACTCAAATTAACAATCAAAACACTACTTATCCTCTATAATAAAATCAAATAAAAAAACAAACAAATCTAAATCTAATCAAATAAACACACAACATGCCCTAACCTTAAAATTTCTTGAAGCCGCCCAAGAACTTTGAAACCCTAAAATTTTCCCAAATTGGAGGACATCTCACACAAACACATCCTTGGCCTCGGCGCTGATCCGGCGGAGATTCCCCAATGTGAAGACATCTCTCACCCAACCTCTTCTTCTCGACCTTAACCAACTTGTCTACTAGGTTAGCGGTGGGGACGATCGGCAGCGTGGGCAAAAATTTGGCAACGAAGGTGAGGATCTGGGGGATGGGCCATCGTGGTCCGATGTTAACGGAGATCTTGCACATGGGGGCGGCCAAGATGACCCCGTTCTACCGGGTGGTCAGGTCGCGAAGGTGGATGAGGAGGCAGATGGCGCCGCCCATAGACTTGCCATAGAAGAAGCAGGGGAGGTCTCGATATTCGGAGCATCACCGGACGGAGTCGAAGTAATAGATGTAGTCCTCGACGACGGCGTCAACGTCGGGAACGAAAGCGCGGAGGCATCGTCATCGTGGCCTCCTCTCCAGTCACATTCGAAGGTGATTAAGGCATCGCCATCACCTCCAAACAGGGATTAAGAGAGAAAAGGAAGAAGAAGAAAAAACTGAGGCACCACGGGATGAGAAGGAATCCAAGAGCTTGTCAAAGGGTGGCTTGGGTTTTGTTTGTTTATTTTGATTTTTAGCAGTTAATTTGATGGTGTAATTAGTTTAATTTGTATAATTATTTGTTAGTGTAATTAGTGTAATTTTGTGATGTGTTTTATTATATTATTTATTAAATAATTAATTATATTATTATTTATTTAAAAAAATTAATGCCAGATCCGCATATAACATGTTTTAAAGTGTGAGAAGAAGTCCTGTTAAGATTGCTTTTTTTTTAAAAAAAAAAAAACAAAATGCTGACGTGGCGGGCCACGTGGCAGTCCACGTCAGCATATATGCCAAGTAATACAGCCATGTCATCAAAATACAGCCAGGTGGAAATTAAAAAAATTGAAAAAAAGCATGTATTCCATTCGTATGCCAAATCAACTGCCACATCAGCAAAAATGGACTGTATTGAACAAAATACACGAAGTACAAGACCATATTGAACATTGCTAAAGTATAGGATTGGAATTAAACAAAGTGCTATAGTACAGGGACAATTAATGGCTTTAGGCCTAATGCCAATTTAAAAACCCTAAACAAATCAGATAACTCCTAAAAATCCGAGATTAAATCAGATTCAAATCCTATTTTAAATTGGCATACGAAATATTACCAAAAATAGGAAAAAACCACTGAAAAATGAAGAAACGAAGGGGAAAACAACAGAATTTGAGGATAAAATAAAGATCCACTGAGAAAAGCTTAGTAGATCCCACATGCGCATCGAGCCGAGCTTTCCGAATTGGGGTTGAACGCGCGAATCTGACGCCTATAGCCAAAGTTATGGCCAAAACACCGAACCGTGTCCAAAAATGTTCCCCAATCACGGAATTGGCTCAATCACCTTCGGTCTTTATGTCGGTCTGCCAATTTGTGATACGCTAAAGCCGTATGGTGCAATCTGATAGTTCAACGTCATCTGATTCAGGTTCTCCTGCATCAGATATCCATTTAAATTAATCTAAATCTATACATGACAATGTTTTTCCTGCAGAAAACTAGCATGCACATGACATACTGGATGAAATGCCTGAGAGAATCGGCCTCTCTATGTGCAAATTATAGAAACACTTAAGTGAAGCTATGGAAAATTAGAAGGTTATAAGCATGCCTTCAATATGGAGAGCAAACTCCTAGGATGCAGTTGATGTTATAAAGAGAAAAAGGAGGAAAATGCAAAGAAGAGGAGGATGAAGTAGTAGTCAACTAACAAGCAAAGAGAATGTCATGAAGATGGAGAAATGAAGGAATTCAAGATGCCATGAAGTTGATACTTTTATTTGATTGAGAAAACATTCTAATGATATGCTAAATACTTAGTTATATGAAATTCCCTTTAGATGTTTGATGAGATGCTTGAAAGATATTCAAGGCTCAAAATTCATGTCCTTTTCATTGTATTGTCTCCAAGAATAATCTTGTGGCAGTAGAATGAAGAAAGGAAACTTCCAGGGTAGTGAGATGTACGCCAAAGCCAAATTTCCCCATCATGTCCCTGATACATTATACAGCAAAAAGAAGATCCTTTATAATGATATATAGGTTTCTTAAAGATTCATATGTATGGGAAGGTATATTATTTGTTATGCATCTTATAAGTATGGAAAAGTATCTCTTTATGAGGATGATAAGGAGCAAGCAAGTAGATGGAAATTCAAGCATTAGAGTTGAGGAAAACAAAGACAACTGATGTGCAAAATCTGCAAGTGCACATGTCGTATCAAGTAATAAAGTGGACTAAGAAGTCAGGTATCGATCCTCAGGGAGAAGGAAGTATTAGTACCCACTATTTGTCTATTATCTAGCTGATCCAAAAGTGAGTGATTGTAATCTAAACCTAAAATTACGAAATTGAAAACATAAGCAATAAGGTCAAATTAATCTTGATGGCAATCAATCATAAAAATGTGATACTTGGGTAATGAACCCCCCTTGGATTTATATTCTAAAGATGGATGAAGCTCTCTCGATTTTGATACTTGGTAGAATCTTGGCTAATGGTTCATAAGGTGCTTTCACTCCCTCTCTCGAGGTGAATTACTAATCCTAGAGCCCTTACCGATGATGTTCTAGGGAACCTAATTCTTGGAAAGATTGTGGGAATAAGACATATTAAAGACTCGCCCTCCTTAGTACACAAGCTCTCTGTATACTCACAATCTTCTTTATTAGAGATGGTCTACACATGGGGAGGCGCTTGCTTCTTCCCCTATATGAACTACGAAAATCTCTCCGGGCTCTCGCAACGTAGAGGGATTAACATACATTAAAACATCCAATAGACTCAATAGATTCAACCAAGAATTCAAACATAGAAAGACAACATCAATTAATCCATAATCCAAGGGTTCATCATACCCAAGTATATGCAAAATTAGTTCTCCATGAAAGGAGAACAACAATCCATTGTAAAGATAAACAAATCAAAAGATTCATGATAAGAAAGGCTATTACATACATCGTTTGTGGATCTCATGATTCCTTCTCAAATCACTTGTCTTTCTCTTCCTCCAAGGGTTGGTAATGAAAATCCCCAAATCCTCAATCAAGGTTTCTCCTCTCCCAAGCTAGCTCTCTCTTTCTAAACCCCTAATTAGTCGGATTATATACCCCTTTAGGGTTATATTATTTTATTGTTTAGTGATGATGACAAGGCTTGCCACGTCAGCCCGCGATTAACGCCATAGATCTGAGTGACCCAATCGGACGAACATACTAATTTAAGTGACCAATTGAAAGTTTTTAAAAAGTTGATGACCAAAATAGAATATACTGAATAGTTGAATGACTAACCAAATAGTTTACCATATTTAAAAGTAACATCACTTAATTGTGGTCATTTTTGCGAAGTAGAATTTAAATGACCAGATAATTACAAAGATTTCTTATATAAACCCAATGATTTCCTTGTATTTGCATAAATTCACTAAACCCATCTCTGCAAATTTTCATTATCATTCTAAACTAATAAATAAAATATCCATTATTTTTTTCTAATTCTTTCATGACCCTAATCAACATCCTATATAACTATCTTTTTAAAAATAAACCCAATATTTTTTTTTAACAAAGGAGGCATTTAACTGTCTTTTTAAAAATAAACCTAATATTTTTTTTAACAAAGGTGACAAACACCCCCATGAGGTAAGTCAGAGCAGGCAGCCGAACACAGGTGTGTAGCCCACTCAACATGCCTAAACCCGTGCCTTGCGAGGTTGTGGGGGCTCGATTTTGGGTTTTTCCACCAAAAGAACATTCCCACACATGGGGTTGGGACTCCAAGAAAACATGCCCACACCTTACATAAGAAACCAGATACCAATAGGCCTAGTTCCCATTGGTGTTTCATAGGCGAGTGAAAAACAAGTGAGAGTGTAAACCCAATATTTGGATAAATGAAATTCAGTCTATATTACTACTTATTTTGTTATATACTAATACACAGCTCACCAAAACATTTGACACGAAATTCAGTCTATTGTTGTATACCACAAGTACAGGTCAAGGGTTATGATTTTTTAATGCAAATGTGAATATTCATTACCTGAGGGCATAAACTTATTAATTTATAAAACAATGACTGGAATTTCTTCAGAAAACACCTCAAAACTTCCCATTATCACATTAAATTATAATAAAGAAATTATTTGAAACCTTCCAATAAAAAATTGTATACCACACATACCAACAATAATAAAAAACAGAGAATAAGATTTATTCCTCATTATTTTTTACCCCACCCATGCACAAACACAATTTTTTGAAATAAATTTTTCAAAATTATTTTTTAATCTTATAGTTTAACTCAACTTTTACACTAAAACTGATCTTTTAAATTTGCACATTGAACCATACATTTTTAATTTAATCATAATGTAAAATGTTCGACAAAAGACAGGTATTAAATAAAATTCTCCCACCATCAGATGCAACTTATAAAAATCTAAAAACGAGATTGTTTTATGACTTTCACTTATAATGCTAAGTTGGCAATCACACAACTAATTGACATTAAATTGGACAAAAGTTTCAAATTTCAACCAAAATGAAAGTATAAGATTCAATTGGCAAAATTAAAAGTTCAAGAAATCATAGAAAACTTGATTTAAACTACAAAGTTCAAAAAATTATTTACCCTTAACCTTTTTTTCCATCCACTACAGAATTATTTACTTCGCGACAAGATTAACATATTAACAAAACAATAAGGGATTCAAAGCAAGCAAACCAGATTTATAGAGCTAGAAACCATGCATCCTTGCAAAAGTCAGACGATAGGAGCATTTTGGGACCATTATATTAAGTGACACACCAAAAATCATCATTGAAGCATTTGAAGCACATGGGAACGTCCCCAATGAATGTTTCATAGCAGGGGTTAAACAATAACAATTCATGAAGTTAACAATAATACAGCTCTAATAAAAGAAAACCGCCCTTCGTCAATTAACAATAAAACATAGACAAAGCACAAACCTACTGATTTCAACTAAATTTCACTGGTCACCAGGGAGGCTCTTAATGATATCAGAATCACCTGCAAAATATAACTCATACAGTGATTATATGCAAAAAGATTGATAGGACCATGAAGACAATTGCAAACCAAACCCACCTGGATCAATGATGCTCAGGCAGCAAACTCTGTAGTATTTCCCACATGCTGTCCCGAGATCCACATTGTCTGGGCATCAAGTGGGGCATCAAACATTGACAGAGTCAAGGACAACATAGGATGTAACCACAGGAAGCCAGTTGGTACATGCAGTTTAAAATGCAAAACCGAATGTCACAGGAATCATTTTCTTTGGAACCTTTTTTAACACCTAATAATGGAAAACCAAAAGTTTGGAATAACATCTGCAGAGGTCCCCCCATACTAACACAGAACCGGGAATCCAGTAGTGGTAACCCTAACTCAAAGACTGTGCTTCATCATTTGCTTAAATATTTGCATGGGAAGTTCGTGGTTGCCATATGTTATATAGAATGATTAAAGAGAGGCACAAGCCTCCAAATTTGAAGAAACAAGAGATTAAATATCCTCATCGGCCATAAATTTAGAAGTTGTTTGAAGTTTGATAAAAGTTTTGTTGCCATTGAACCCCGCCTCCAAATTTAAAATTCTTTTACTGCGTTATCAACCTGATCTTCAATTGATCAATTTTCAATTATCTTTTTTAAGTGATTTCTAGTGGTGGGAATTTCCAGATTCCCTAGATTACAAGGTTGATTACAGAATATAAAATACAAAAGTTGACTCCAAGGAAGCAGAAATGCATCCTGATGTTTAATAAGGTTAATGGAATTGAGTCACTTGACTCACCAGTATCATCTGAGAATTCAACATCACTATCTTTATTGCCTACATGGCTTGTTTATCACCATCCTTCACTAACCAAAAACATCATACCAGCTTTTCTTCATGCAGACACGCATATAACTTTGGTTATTATGGGATTTCTTTAAGCAACTCTATCCAACAAAGATGGATCATCATAAGGAATTTGGGATTAAATGATTACAATAGCATCATATTGCCTACCATATAAATCCTACAAGATATGCCAATCAACATGCAAGAACAATAGTATTATGTTGGCGACCATAAAAATCCTACAAGATGTGCAATCAACATAAGAACAGTAAAACATGATTGGCCTGCAGATAGTAGCGATCTCACAATACTTCTAGACATATGGAAAACTTCAGAATCTTTAAACCAACCTAAGATAGAAAACTACTTGATTGAAGTATGATCAGGAACATGATTTTATGAAAGAAGAAAATTCTACTCAATGACAACCACATGCCAAGCTTTCCATGAGCAACCACTAACATCCACCACATCTCAATGTTTGTATACGCTCAAGTCACTAGTGGAAGGCCTTTTCCTATAATCTGAATTAGAGGATGCAAAAGAAGGATTACATCTTGCAACAACCTCCTCCTTTTAACCCAACTAATTTAAAAGTTATATACAACACAAAATAAGTGAAGGCCACATCTGGTTTTTGTGTTCTCACAAAGAAATAACTATCATTTTAGATTTCTTATTAAAGCTGACAACCGTCAAACTAGTGAAAAACAAGTGTGATTGCTACCAAAGTCTAACATCCCAACTCATTTAGAATAAATATAAAGCAGATTTTAAAGACTGAAAAAAGAGAAAATTTACGGATACCAAAGGAACAGAATAGAAGAAGAAACCACCAGGCAAGTGTTATAGTTCATACTATGATGTAACTTCAAAAGTTCCAAAGGACAAATATAGAACATACTTATCATTGCTTTTGTACCATAGACAAATGAAGCACCAAAAAAAGAGCTAAAAAAAGATTTTGCAAAGCACTTACTTCCATTGAAATGATGAACCCCAATCTTCCCCAACATAGCATAGTACTCAATCTCTGATTTTCGCAGAGGTGGGCAGTTGTTTGCAATGAGAATCAGCTTTGCTGAAATAATAAAAAATATAGCAAACTATTAAAGGAGACAAAATTGTTTAGTTGACAAAGACTATGGCATGTAACTCAACCAAACACTCCAAAAGATAAATGAGGGCATAAAATTAATCATGATAAATTCCCAGACAGAAGCTAATACAACATGCATTCATTTTGCAGAAAAAATACAACAATTCCACATAAAGAAAAAATCTGATTCTTTAAAAGCAAATCAAGCATCAGCAAAATTTTAATCAGAGAATAAAAATGATTCCTTAACAAAGGCCCAAACAATGTTCCACTAACTAACAAGAAATGGCAGCTTCATTAGCTGTTAACATTCTTAGGTAGTACTCACCACCAATCTTTCCTCATTTTAGCATCCATCTTCCTATCTAGTAGCACTCATCTAAGTGTACTCACAAAGGAAAGAAGAACTAACTCAAAACACAAGTCATACCACGACAATCATACCGGATCAAAGCGAATTAGCGTCTATCAAAGGAAACAATAAAATGAAGAGATTTGTGAACCTTTAGAATTCCTGAGGGACCTGAGAACAGTCTTGTACCCGAGAGTATACTTCCCACTCTTCATCACAAGGGCGAGCCTGTTGTTTATGCTCTCATTCGTCTTCTTCTGCATCAACATCAAACTATCAGAGGGTAAACAAATGGATAGAGAGAGATGAATCGTATGGCGCTTTGAACGATGATCGAAGAACAATACTACAAGAATAGTGTTACCGTCTTCTTGGTTGGCGCCATTGCTGAGGAGCTCGAAGGAGATGCGGGGAGCGAGAGATGCCCTAGATCTCTTCAGAAGCCCCTGGCCGCAAGTGGAACCCTAACGCGATTTTGTTGGTATTTAAATACGAATAGTGGAATATTAGAATTACGGAATTACCCTTGGCTTGATTATTTGATCAAACAATTCTAAGGAAAAGTTTATTCCTCACCTTTGTTAGTCATAATGTGGTGTAAATGTTTAATATTGTAATTTTCTTACTACCGATTTGAACTTCGAACTGGAAGCTCTTCGTGTGGAAATACTGAAATACATACCAGAAAGCTATAAATCACTAAGAACTCTATTTATATCGCCAAAGACTTTCGAAAGTCGAAGCCAAGAAAGGTCCTCCTCCGTGATCCGACAAAGCATACATGGTTCAATCCTCAGGACATGTGGGGTAGTGTACGGGATTTGGTAGTCACCCGGGTGGGCCCGTACAACACGGGTCCAGTGATAGTCCAAGTCCGTGCACGTCCTATCTGGGCGGAGACTGGGGTTTATCCCCTTTAGCTAAAAAAAAACTCTATTTATATCCTAGCAGCTACATTTGCCTCAGACAAGTGATTTTTTTAAATTATTTGAATTTAATTTTAATATCATAATTTTTTTATCATGATTTTTTTTTTTTTTTTTACAAACATTCTTCTAATAAAACTTGGATGGAATTAAATCTGTACCCAAAGAATTAAAACGAAAATAAAACTCATTATTTTTTAAGCAGAGGATTAGTATAAACAAGTAAATTTATATTTGAACTAATATATTTTTTTAGTATTTGTAAATTTATTTTAAGTTAAAATTAGCACCCCCTTAATTTTGCTTCTGATTCTGCCACTGCTTCTACTAATAATTAATTATCATAGTAGATATAAATAGTAATGTTATTAAATTAAGAGAAAGGACTAAAATCCATAAATTAAAACTTAGGGTCCGTTTGATACGCGAAAGAGAATAGCACAAGAGTACAGCACAGTATAAGTGGTTGTGGGACAACACAACTGTTTGTACTGTTCTTTGTTTAATATTCAATGGACATCACAAAACTTTTTGTGTTGTTCTCCATTTGTTTTGCACAAGTACTAGACAAAAAACTATAAAATTACTGTAATACCCTTGTGCTTTCTTCTGTTGTTTTGGAGTAAATTTTTTTAGAGTTTTAATATAGGTTGGGGGTAAAATTGTCTTTAACTTAAAGTCATTGTTGTAATTTTAATATAAGTTGGGGATTATGTTGTAATTTTTAATATAGATTGGGAGCAAAATTGTCTTTAAGTTGGGGGCATTGTTGTAATTTTAATATAAGTTGAGGCAAACTTATGTTTAATTTGGGGGTACTGTTGTAATTTTAATATAAGTTGGGAGCAAAAATGTCTTTAAGTTAGGGGCATTGTTGTAAATTTTAATATAAATTGGGGGCAAAATTATCTTTAACTTGAGGGCAATGTTTTAATTTTTTTTAATATAAATTGGGAGTAAAATTGTCTTTAAATTGGGAGCATTGTTGTAATTTTAATATAAGTTGGGGGCAGAAATATTTTTAAGTTGGAGGCATTGTTGTAATTTTAATATAAGTTGGGGGCAAAAATATCTTTAAGTTGGGGGTATTGTTGTAAATTTTAATATAAATTCGGGGCAAATTTGTCTTTAAGTTGTGTTGTCTCTCACTTAAAAAATTATACCGTATATTTTGAGGGACAAAATTTCCAACCACTTGTGTTGTACTCAAACAACTTCTTGTGTTGTACTGGCATTCCATTTAAAAATCAACCAACTTACAAAAAACGTTGTCCTATGTTGTCTCTCATTTTTTCTCGTATCAAACTGACCCTTAGGTAGTGTTTCGTTGAGAGATATCCCACGTGGGGTTAGGGTTAACTTTTGAAAAGTTTTGAAATTTTTTTAGGGAAACTTAAACCAAATGCCTTAATGATAATATCATTTTGTGTCATCCATTTATTGGTTGGTGGCCCATTATTACATCTTTAAATCACAATTAGAATTTTTAAGGAAACACTGTGCATTGAAAACCGTGCTAGAGATATACCACTTGGGGTTATCCCTTTACCAAACACACCCTAGTATATCTCAAGATCTTAAGACCAACCCTTTAGTCGATTAACTTTGATGGTAGTATTGCTTTAACTAAGTTATTTACAATTCCTTACTAGTAGAGAAGAATAAAATTTATGTTAGGAGATATAACCTTGTGAGCAGTGTTGCTGTAACTAAGCTAATGGTTTGGTTTCATATTAGAAGAAAAGAATAAAGCAAATTTTATGTCCTGAGGGATTGTAATGCCCCAATTTTTCTTTGTAATTATCATTAATTTTTTAATAATAAATCAGGGTTTGTTAAAAAATACTTATTACAATACAGCTAACTCAGTTCAAGGTTTGCATGTATGTTGGGGACGTGGGGAGATGGTTATTAACCGGGTGGAAAGGAGGTTTTACTGAGTAGGAGGTAGTGGAAGGTTTGCATGGCTCCAGAGAAACTTTAAGACAAAACCTATATTTCTCATTAAAAGAGAGCATGAGCTCGGCTGGAGAGCCACCAAGCGCCATTTGAGAGCTACACACATCTTCACCTCCTTCTTTTCTAATATCATCACTACCTTTGTTATGGTTGAGCTCTTTCTCCCGAAATTCTGCAGGTTAGCTGGAGATTTCATGGATCTTAAGGCAGGTTAGGAGAGGGACTGAGGAAGTAAGGGTGGAGTAGAGTGCCTATTGCTTAGGGGCTCGATGGTGGTCTTTGTGGGATAAGGAAGCCCGACAAGAGGCAAAGGAGGTGGGGGCGGGTCTCATGTGGGCTAATGGTGGTTTGGCCTTGTTGATTTTGATGGTTCCTCAAAACATCACAAAGAAGGTGGGATGGGCTTCCATATGCAGGCCACTCAAAGGGAATTGATAAGATCTTCACCCAAAATAGGGCTAACAAGTGGTGCTCTGGATGAGGTACTTTAAGTATTTCGCTTTCCATCTTCATCTATGTCCTTCTGTTGCTAAGAATCTAGTACTAACCTGCATCTGGTAGTTACTTGGATTTATGTTGTCCTGCTGTTAATAATCTAATGCTGATTTACATCTAATAATCAAATGGATCTATGTCATTCTGCTACTAAAGACTCAGTATTGACCTGCATTTAATAGTCATCTCACCAAATCTATAGAATAAGGAACTATTCTATGCCATGGTGACCTACAAAAGAGCACCAACTCTCTTGTTGTCTTATATTTTAAATATTAAGCTCTAGGATGTCGACCTACAGCTTACTCTTTAAGTGTCTTGGAGACTAATTCACAAGGAATCCCACTCACTCCCTTTCATAGAAATAGTGTGCTGGCCCTTTTGTAATGTTGCCTTGTTATGATACTGTGTTAATGGAACCACATAGAATATATGAAATCTAGAATGATGAAGAGGCTAGGTTTGATTCATTTCTCTTTGGGGATGCTTATCCCTAGAGACTAATCTCTCAACTCCATAACTAAACTCATTTAGTTAATGCTTAATGAGGTAAATGCTTGATCTGTGTATTGATGATGTACTAGAAGGTAAAGCAGAGATGAAAATGGGAAGTAGAGGTAATGATTAGGAATTTGAATCAACTGTAGATTTTGACACCCATAAGGAGGTAGTTAGATTCATGTTATTAATCTGTTACATGAATTGTGATACTTTGTCTCTTGGCTTGGATTTTATTACTCCAAAAGCATTCCCCATGCTGGTCATAGGACCTAGGGAAACCCTCTCCTCGCATTAAATTTGTTTAAGTGGGATTTTTGAATTCTGCTCATAAGAAATGACATGCAAACTTAGAACTTAGAAGAAAGGTTACTGCTGCATTGTTTTATTAGTAGTAAGCTAATAATGAAATTAATGTGTTACAAACCCAATTGATGGTCAGGAAGGGGTGCAGAATCATTTCTTTGACCTGCTGCCTTACCGGTGTTCATTGTCTCATGTTAATGAAATTATTCTGTTGGTTTGAGGTTATTGTTGATCAGTTGCTAAATAAAGATAAGGGTAAAGAATGTGAATTATTCCCAACTTGTTCATTCATGTGGATTGTAAGAATACAGCATAATTGCAGAAGTATTTTCACTTAACCTCATATGCTAACCATATCGCTTGAATAGAAGCTGATTGAAGAGGATTGTATTTGTTGGTCAACATGCATATAACTGCTAAACCTGCATGCTATTGTAATCTATAAAGGATTAAAGCCATTTTTTGTCCCTGTACTTGAACCCAATGTTCATTTTCGTCCTTGTACTTTAAAAATCTTTGATATGGTCCCTATATTTTGGAGTTTTTGTTAAAAAACGTCCCTAGTGCTAATGTGGCAGCATATGTGGCATACGAACTGAATATGTTTAATTTTTTAGGGGTAAAGCCATTTTTGGTCCCTGAAAATGGAACCAAAGTTCATTTCCATCCCAAAATTCAAAATTTGTTCAATATGGTCCCTATGTATTGCATATTTTGACATTTTGGGTCCCTATATATTCCATATTTTGGCATTTTTGGTCCCTATCATTGGACGTATGGCCAGTGTTGAATACCAATGAAATGCATATAATCTTTTTATTATTACGTTTAGGTCGTTATTTTGCTGATGTGGAGTGATAAGTGGCAGTATGTGCTGATGTGGACCGTATTGAACAAATTTTAAACTTTTGGGATGGAAATGAACATTGGCCCTGTTTTCAGGGACAAAAGATGGACCCAATGTTTTATTCCAAGTGGCATGCCACGTCAGTATGCCACATCATCATTTAAAAATTTAATTTATTCAAAATCCATTTTGTCATGCCATATCAGCATACCACGCTATCCTAATCTTGCCACGTAAGCCACCACGTCAGAAATACTAGCCACATGTGCTGCCACATCAACATTAGGGACGTATTCGAACCAAAACCCCAAAATACAAGGACCGTATCGAAGATTTTTAAAGCATAGGGACGGAAATGAACATTGGGTCAAAGTAAAGGGACCGAAATTGGGGTTTTCTGCAATTTTATTGCTAGAAACCTGCAGCCATAACCTGTCATACTTTGCCTTGCTCTTGAGTTTAAGTTTATATAGAGGATCATCGGTCAGTAATGAACATGAATGGTCATAGTTGGACTATTTTAATCCACATTGGTGGTAATGTTAATCCCAAGAAGAATTACCAAAAAAAATGTTAATCTTAAGAAGGCTGCAGCTGGCAGCAGTTTACCCCTTAAGAGCTATAAGTTGGGCAGCATGTGCGATCGAAAATACTTGTCCGACACCCTGTCTGTGAAGAGACACCAGGTGACACATCGAGTCACAAATGATTATTATTTATTTTAATTATTGTGGGTTCTCCATTCCTAATAGAGGCAAGCCCCTATTATTAATTACCTCGAAGGTGGTTTCGGGAACCTCCAATTAAGGGCTCAAGTACAAGTAGAGGCCAGGTAATGAATGATTTGATAATTACAAATTATATATTTCATTTTATTTCATCATTTATATGTATACATATCATAATTTCATGAGGAACATCAAGGTTTGATTTGAGACACAGAGGATTTCAACTTGAGTAATATCTAGGTTGTTGATAAGTATTCATTTGAGCGTAAATTTATACCATATTCATATATGTTTTTCATGTGATTTGGGGTATTATAGCCCGTTGGTACTTAAAAAGTGTTTATTTTGATA
Organism: Dioscorea zingiberensis; assembly: GCA_026586065.1. Classification (NCBI taxonomy): domain Eukaryota; kingdom Viridiplantae; phylum Streptophyta; class Magnoliopsida; order Dioscoreales; family Dioscoreaceae; genus Dioscorea; species Dioscorea zingiberensis. The sequence goes on along the minus strand of CM048818.1, from coordinate 23,802,624 downwards.
AACAAGGCAAAATGTTGAGGCGCCGGGAGAAAGGAAGCTTTTAAAGTGAAATTGAGACCAAGATGAAGCATTTCTGGAGAAAGCACAATGGCAGACGGGCCTTCATACGACCCGTATGAACCTGGAGAATTGGAGGTCTCTACAGTCAATTTCCCAAGGCTGTACACTACCCTGTATGAAGCTATACAGGATGTTGTACCGTCTGATATATGGTTGTACAAGTCGACCTGAAATCTGTAGGGCCCATATACGGTAAGTATGAATCCTCAGATGTCAGAATTTCCAAAGTAGCCTACCTGAATCCAATCCCAAAGTATATATGTAATGGTAAGATTAATTATTTTAATAAATAACATCATAATAATAATATATTTGCTGATATGGTAATTTTTTAAAATAATAATAAAATTAATTATTTAACAATTAACATAATTTAGATTAATTACCCTCAAATAACATACAACTAAAGATTAATTTTTTTTAACAAACAACATAATTATAATAATTACAACTAAACAAGATAACAAAAGAATACAATTAAAGATTAATAATTATATAAAATAATAATTATTAAACCCTAACCCTAACCCCTCCTCGCCCCCCTCCCCACTGCCTCCTTTCCCTCCGTCGGGCTACCCCATTCCACCATCATTTCACCATCATCATTCGCCACCACGCCATCCACATTTTCCGCCGGATGCCAACCATGCTTTTTTCAATCCTTGCGCTCCTCTTCCTCCCTCCTTTCCACCTATTTGTCGAAACAACGGCGGTGATCTGTTCAAATTTGATCCGATGTGGGAGTAAGAGCATTAGAGGCCCATGCCGCCATCTTCGATCCCTGACGTCCAGTTGGGGAGGAAAAGGCTTCGGTGGGATCAAGATTGCGCCTTTAAGGAAGAACTCGACAGATCACGCTAAGGCCCTAGAAGGCAAGGGTTTGCTGACGGTCATCCCCGAAAAGATGGTTTCTTCGACCAGAGCATGTCGAATCCTTCTGTTTTGTCACATAGAGATGGTTCCTAGGGTCGATTGGGACTGAACAGAGGCATTTTCATGGCTGATCGGCAGGAGGTGACTGCGCCATGGGGTTCATTGAAGTGGATGGACCGAACTCGAGCGTTGAAGTGGATGGATGGAGGAGGGGTTTTCATGGCTCCAAGTTGTTGTGGCTGTAACTGAGTGCAATGCCGGAGACAGGGGAGGAGTCACTGAAGGATAGTGTCTTCATGGCGGAGGTAAGGAAGGAGGCGGCGCGGAAGAGGAGGGCGCGGGGGGGAGGTTAGGGTTAGTGTTAGGTAATTATGTTTTGTAAAATAATTAATATTTATTTGTTATTATAATTATGCTATTTGTTAAAAAAATAAATATTTAGTTATATGTTATTTGATTGTAATTAATCTTAATTATGTTAGTTATTAAATAATTAATTTTGTTATTAATTTTTGAGTGATGACATGGCTTGCCATGTCAGCCCGCTGTTAACGTCGTAGATCTCAGTGACCCAATTTGACGAATATAATATGTTAAGTGACCCAACTGAAATTTTTTAAAGTTTGATGACGAAACTAGGATACACTGAATAGTTGAGTGACTAACCAGATAATTAATTATTCAAAAGGTCATATTCCTTGCCTTTCCTGTGATGCCTTCACCCTTCTGAGGCCCATTATGCCCTCCGCAAAATACACGAAGGCATCGGCGGAAATTATCTAGGAGGCCGAGTCCTCAAGTCATAAGGCCCTTCAGCATGGCTATTATTGGCCCACAATGGTAAGGGATTCTATGAAATTTACTCAAGAATGTAATGCATACCAGCGCCATTCAAAGATCCAATGTCGACCAGAGGCCCAGCTTACTCCAATTATAAGTCCGAGGCCATTCGCAAAATGGGGAGTTGGCATTCTCTGCCCCTTCCCCATAGCAGTTCGCCAGCAGAAGTTCTTGATCGTCGCCATCGACTATTTCACCAAGTGGGTATAAGCAGAACCTCTAGCCACGATCACTGAGAAGGCGTGCTGAGGCTTTCTGTAGCGAAAGGTGATCTGCCGATTTGGGATCTGGGTGGCCTTTATCACAAACAATGGTCGCCAATTTGACGAGCCTTCAGAAATTTCTTCTTTAATATAGGCATCGAAGCAAGGCTCACATCTCAGAATCTCACCCTACAGCTAATGGCCAAGTTGAGGTGACCAACAGGACTTACTTCAGACCATAAAGTTGAGGTTAATGTCCTCTGTGATGGATCCAGCTGGGTCGAGGAGATCCCGAACGCATTGTGGGCATATAGGACAACCACCAGGACCACGACTGGCAAGACCCTTTTCACCCTCACCTTTGGCACCGAGGCTTTATTCCGGGCGAAAATTAGGATGTAAACGCTCCGTACACAAGCCTTCGCCCAGGAAGCCAATGAGAAAAGCCTCCGAGCCGAACTTGATCTCCTAGAAGAAAAAAGGGAGGCCGCTAAAGTCCGGGTCACAGCCTACCGTCAAGGAGTGAAACACTTCTACAACTCCAAAGTAAGGGAGGTCTGATTCCAGTCCGGAGACCTTGTCTTACGAGAAAACATGTTCCAAGGCAACAAAAGCCGGACGGGGAAGCTGACCATCAACTGAGATGGCTCGTATATTTTAACGGAGGTTTTCAAGCTAGGAACTTACCAGTTATCGGAAACCTTAAACGACAGTATCATGCCGAGCACTTGCGCAGCTTCTATCAATAAAATTGGCAGAAGTCATATTTTGTTACGATAGTTTCAACCTTGAATTATGTGCTTCCCTGCACGATTTCAAAGTCCCTCTATTGGTCGAGCATCCATAGCTCGTTTAAAGTCCCTCTAAGAGCCGAGCATCCAAAGCTCGTTCAAAGTCCCTCCAAGGGCCTAACATCTAAAGCTCGTTCAAAGCCCTTCTAAGGACCGGGCATTTAAAGCTTCTTCAGAAGCCTATCATAAGAAAGTGCCTATCAAAATCCGAACCACTCCCTACTGGGGGCTCGGCCTTAAAAGAGCTAAGGGACCCCCTACGGGGGGCTCGACCTCAGGAAAGCCGAAGGACCCCCTACGAGGGGCTCGACCTTGGTAACCAATAGGCTCCGACGAAGCATGGAATACCAGGAAACTTGATGGTCGAAAAATCCGGTTTGAGAACCCACAGGTTAGGTATAGAAGTTAAAATTACAACAAGTGTCTGGCAAGGAGCAAGGAAAAGAGCGGATGAACTGGATAAGGAAAAGAGAACTTTTCTTTCCCATTCACAAAATGAACACATGGTGTCTAACAACGGAAAAGAAAGGGGAAACTTAAAGGAAATACAAAGGAAGATCAAGCAGGACCGCCCGCTCCTTCCGCCTCCCGCCTCCCGCCCGGTTACTACCACTTTTGCAGAAACGACCTCCCCTACTGCAACTCCTTTGGCAGGAGCATCTCCGTTGATGTCAGCCGAAGGGGGAACCCCCTCAACGGTGGTCTCGGACACGCCTTGTCCTTTAGACGAAGTGGATGCGGCTCCTTCAAGACCAGAAGGAGGAGAAGGAGTATAGATGATTGCCTCAGCTCTCGCCACATCGGCTTCCTTTTTCTTCATCATCTCAATGAAAAGGCTCACCACCTCCCAGAAATCTAAATGCATGAGGTCTAGAGAGTAATTAGACTGAGCAAGCATTTGGAAAATCAGAAAAACCTTTCTTCGCTCCGTCTTGATAGATCTCCTCGACGTCCATCTTCTCCTCCTGCAATGACTCCAACCATTCCCTTACGTCCTTCCACCTATCTTCGAACCACACTTCTCCCATGGCTTTGTCCCTAGTAAACACCATGCTCCAAACGCAACCACTCAGACCCTTTAGGTTAACAGTCTGGGCAACTATTTGCCCAATGTGTTTGTAACACCCGCCTCTCTACTAAGGCAGATACGACACTAGCAAGGTCGGGAGTGCACCCAACCCATAAGTTGTTTAATTAAAGTAACCTGAAATCAATAATAACTACTATAAAGGATAGATGGAATCAATATCATGTTAATATGCCGATAGTCTAAACACGTCTAGAGTAAGTATCGAATACAAATCATAAGTATCTAAATAATACCACCTCGGATACAACCACATAAATACATAATGTGTCCATAACTACAGTCTCTCACATAGTCATAAAGGACTCAAATAATTAAAAACCTACAATGGGGACGCCAAAACTAACTACATGTACTCAAACATCGCTCTTAGAGCACCTTTAACGGTGCTCAATGAGCTATTCTCATTGAGCTCCTGTATTAGATGAGCTTGGTGGCCACCAAGCGGTTGGTGCCCACCAACCGGTTAATTGTGGGGCCCATCTATTTTTTTTAAAAAAATAATTCTGTTACTTTTTAAAGGACCGTTACTCAGCATTAATTTTTAAAAAATAGCCGTTGGTTATGTCTCGTTACTTTTTGGAAAAAGAATAGCAATGGTTAATTTTTATTTATTTTTCTTATTTAAATTTCTTTCTCTCTATAAATACATCCACATTCTTATCAATGTTCCAACACTTCTTCATTCTTTTTCTTCCACTTCTTCTTCATTCTTTTATAATCTCTCACTCATGGATAAAAATATTTCTTCATCCTCACAAAATCCAAATTATGATAATTTTCAAAATTAACAAAATTCTCCATACTTCTTTTCCCCACCAAATATGCAAAACTTTCAATATCCATCTTCACAAAATCATCCCTACTATCTTCCAAATGTCCAAAATCAACCAAGTTTTTCATATTGTTATCCTACGTATTTGGGACCAGGTTCTTTTAATCCGGGCATGGGAAATCAACTTCCAACTACATAAACGAGTGGAAATCCAATTCATATGAGCGAATCCACAAATTTTGATAGAGCTTCTCATACTGATCATCAAATTACAATGGGAACATGTTCTTTTTCTGACTCTCAATTTCCTCCTTACTCCACACAACCAAGAATTGAGAATATCGTCCTAGATAAAGAAGAGCATGAAGAGCAAGTGGAAAAATGTCAACCATGGAGCATAGAAGATGATAAAATGCTTGTGAGTGCATGGCTCACAATTTTAACTTATAACATCAGAGTAATCGCCAAAACGATAAGACGATTTGGAAACGAGTTACTGACTATTTCAATGGATATCGAAAATCTGGTCCAAGAAGAAAACATAGTAGCTGCAAACAACATTGGTACTAGATGCTTCCAATTGTTAATAAATTCAACCAGTTATACAACAAATTAGTAGGGGAGCATCATAGCGGATGGAGTGATGACCAGTTGAAGGAACATGTTCGTATTCTATATTATGAGAATCGTAAAAAATATTTTGTTCATAAACATGTTTGGGTGATGTTGAAAGATGATCCAAAATGGAAAGCAAACACTCCTCTTCCAAGGTCTTCAAAGAAAACAAATATCAACGAAAGCGGTACCTACACCTCTTCATCTAATGCAGATACCAATATTGATATAGATGACAATGAGTGTGAAGTTCATCCCATTGGCCAGAAAGCGACAAAAGAAAAGGCAAAGGCTAAGAGAAAGGGGAAGTCAAGCGTGACTCATAAAAGTGTGGATGAAGAAATGGAAGAAAGGTGTGCTGAATTACGAGAATGGAGAAAAGAAAAATTAGCTAAAGTGCGGAGGTTGAAGTGATCTTTTAAAATGGTTGTTGATTATCAAATTCTCACCATGGATACTAGCCACATGAATGCTGAACAACTTGAGAATCATCGTCTAATGTGCAATGTCATAAAATCAAAATATAATATTTAATATTTATCTCTTGTATTTTTTAATGCATTCTAATTTTATTATTATGTAATTTGATTGTTTATGTAATATTTTTAATTTATGTGTTTTATTATTTATGAATATTTTAATAATTTATTTTATAATTTGGAACTTTTTAATATATTAACTAATTATTTTTACTAAATAATTAAATATTTTTATGAGATAAATATATTTTTATAATGAAATATTTATTATGAAAAATTAAAATGATCGTGGGTCCCATATTATAGCTCAACCACTATAGAGGATAGGTTAATGGATATGGGGTTTAATGAGTGGATGATGTGGCATAGACATTGAGCTTTCCAAAAGCTCAACCACTAAAGATGCTTTTATCTCTAGTACCTGAAAACCAATAAATATGGAGGAAAAAGGACATGAGCTACTCGAGCTCAGTAAGTATCAACACCACTACATGATCTATAAAGAGGCAAGTACTATATATCAAAGTAATCTGTACAAATATAATGGAAATCCAAAGAAATGCTAGTCATATGCATTGTCTTCAATCATGCAAAACATTTCAACAAAACTTGGATAAACCAATCACAGGATTCAACATAAGAATGAACTCATGGCCTCATATTGATCTAGGATCTAATTCAAAACTTTGTGACACCGGAAAGAAGCTCCTGGGTGGCTAGATTTCCGGGGAGCGGCGGCGCGCAGTGACGCTCCACTACAGTAGGTAACAGAAGCAGTGAAAATCATGACAAAGGTTTGGAGGCGAGAACCTTCCCAGGTGCTGGCGACAGTGGGCATCCAAGTACCACCGCCTCGGGACAAAGGATAAAGACACAACATCCCACGGAGAGATGGAGTCACCTATGCCGGGTTTAATCGAGCAAGCCGGAGGACAACGATATGATTTCTTCATAATGGAGGCGCTACCACACCCAGCTCACCCCCGACAACTGAGCTCAGACAATGAAAGAGGATGGGAGGACACCCACTTCAAATGACAACGGTGTGAGGATGAACGCAGGAGAACTCAAGGCGCACCGTCGGAACCAAGACGATCCTCACCACCTCCTGGTGTACGACAAGGATCTCCTCAATACATCAGGACGCCGGCTGGCTTGGTGGAGGTGTACGGCCAGTGCTTGAAGATCGGACATATGGCGGCAGATTGCAGGCGTGTTATTACTTATAGGGTTTGTGGTGGAACGAGACACAAAGAAAGGGACTGTCGTCGGAGAAACTCGAGCCACCAACAGACGACAAGGATGGAGGAGACAAGGAGGACTACCCAATATACCTCACCGGAGAGAAGGAGGGAACCGCCCAAGGTCGAGGTCAAAGGCACAAATAACCCACGATGGCAAGAGTCCATGACACAACAAGACAAGCAAGGTATACAACTGAAGGAAGGGAAGAAAGCTTGCATGATCAGCCATCACCATGTCAGACTAGAAGAAGAACACCTTGAAGATCAACCTGCTAAACAAACAGGTATTGAAAGGAAAACAATCTCAGCAAATAGGAAGATTGGTCATCTCCACATCTCGCTGGCTCTGGACGGGGACATGGTTGTAGGGAAGGAGGAAATTAAGATATTTACGGTAGCCACAGTGACCAAAATTAAGGTGGGTTTTGTAACTGGATCGAAGATCTCCATGGCTCTCAAAGAGGACATAGGAGGTGACTAGGAGTAGCTACCAAAGAGTACGTAGATGGAAGATTTTAATTACCTCAGAGATCGCCTACGAGGCGTAGGAGTTGGAGAAGTCCAGCGAGATCCACTTCCCAATCTTCATTCTGAAATGTGAACCCTGGACGACAGACATATGGAAGGTAGGACCAGCTGATGGAGAGATCAGATGGCTCAACGTGAGACGACTACCTAACTTCTGTTGGAACAGGGACTCAGCCGGCCCAGTTCTAAAGGCAGTGGGAGACCTTTTTGTACGTTGATCGGCGAGGTGGCAACTATGTAGATGATATCAGGGCACTTATGAGGACCAGGTTGGGCCGCACCATACCTTGTATCCTGTGGACTAGCATTGGTTCGAGGAAATATAAGGTGCTCCTCAGCATGGAAAAGGGGCAAGAGTAGCTACCGTGGAACAGCGGTAAGTTGGGAGAGATAGAGATGATATGGAGGATGAGGAAGAGGGACAAAATCAACAAAAGAAAACATAAACGAACAAAGAAAAGGCTCAGACCACAAGTAGCGGGATGGAGAAGGGGAAGCTGGTTGCGGACTAGCCTGAGAAGTGTGTTTAGTATGTTTTAAGTTTTAGTCTTTAGGAAATTGTGTTTTCTTTCAAGGCTTTAAGTGGTAATTTTATTGTTTTTGTGAATAAGGGAGAGTCTGATCCCAAGTTTGGCATTACTTGAACTTTTATTGGAATAAAAGTCCCTAATTACTCAGTAAATAATTAAGTGATTATTTGTTGATGAAATGAGTTTCCAAACTTGGAACTTAAGTGTAAAGAGGGGATTAAAATGGTCAATCTTTTAATAAGGGTTAATTGGAACCAACAAGGACTAATCTGTAATTTTAGAAAGACTGAGGACTGGAACATAATTGTGTCTCTTTCTCAGCCGAGGGACTTTCATGTAAGATGAATAAAAGAGAAGGACTTGTATGTAACCAACTAGGATGGGGAGGGTTTATTTGAAAAATTGTTAGATATGCACAGAGAACCTACAGAGGAAATCAACGGTCTGGATTCAAAGATCACGGGATTGTGATAATCTCAAGGCACGATATGACCATCTACTCAGTCACAAGACATGGTATGCATCGCCCCCACTGTGGGGGCTTTCTTGGACCGTTCATCCCCGGATTTCGTTCAAGTTCGAGGCGTTAGATGCAATCAAAGCCACCCAGCTAACTCATGCAAGATGATTTAATCTGGGCCGGTGATCTCGAGCGGGCGATTAAATATGAGGCGACAGATCTAATCGGAGCCGTTCATCCCTTCTTAACGTTTGAAATAATCTGCACCGCCCATCTAAGGGAACGGTTTAAGTTCGAGGCAGCCGGGATTGATCCAACTGCCTGTTATAATGAAATCGTTGTCATTGATCCAAGATAGAGACGATTACGAGGCGTGATAACAAGATGAGGACCATGGGATCGCTGATTCTTATCTGAACCGTTCGATGAGGGTTACTTGATCGCGAGGAAGCCACCCTTGTTCTTCTCCAGCGCGCCGCTGCTGCATCGCCACCATGAGGCTTATCCTCTTTGTAAAACTTATGTAAATTAGAACTTAAAACAGTACCAGATAAACTCAAAGTTTAAATCAGGCCTTATCCGATCGGAATCCAGATTAGGGTTAAAGCCATTTTTGGTCCCTGAAAACAGGGCTAATGTTCATTTCAATCCCAAAAATTTAAAATTTGTTCAATACAGTCCACACATCATGTACTGCCACTTATCACTCCAAATCAGCAAAATAATGACCTAAAAATAATAATAAAAAGCTTATATGCATTTCATTGGTATCCCACATGACTGCCACGTCAGCAATATGGACCAAAAATACCAAAATACGGAATATATAGGGACCTAAAATGTCAAAATATGCAATACATAGGGACCATATTGAACAAATTTTGAATTTTGGGATGGAAATGAACATTGGTCCTATTTTCAGGGACAAAAAATGGCTTTACCCCTCCAGATTATCTAGAAGTTCCTCGCAAGAGCCTATAAATAGGATTTCCTATGAATGCTGGTGGCGATCTAAACAGCAACGAAGTTTGTATCTCTTTGAGAGCAAACTAAGAAATAGAGAGACGGAGAAGCGAGGAAGAGCGTCGAGGACGTGGAAGATTCTCCGGGGAGACACGAGAGGGACGGCGAAGCTTCACCGCGACAGACGCCGTGACGATCAGCGTTCTTCGGTGAGTCTCCCGCCTCAGTCAACCTTTCTTTTTAGTAGTTATGCATGCATGTAGTATCGTAGTGGCGCTGAGAAATTAGAGATGATAATTGGGGAATCCTTCATGGTTCTCCATCGCAGGACTGAACACTAGTGAAGGGTGGTCCGGCGATGGAGAGATTACTCTCGGGGCTTGTGGCCAGAGAAGCCTTACGGCACACTGGCCACCCTCGGACGACAAGAACTTCGCAGCAGGGAGGCTAAACGCATACCGCCGGTGGCCATCAGGCAAGGCTGTGCGCCGCTCATACTCCAATAAGGCCCAGTCTACAGGTTGAAGATGAGCTCGTGTTTGTTTAAAAGAAACGGGTTCAAGGTTGGGCTTGACCGGTTAAGTAAGAGCTTAATTTTAATTAATTCAATTAGGGTTGGGTTCAACCGAATTTGAGAGTGTAATAAAGAGATATTGGATCGAGTCAAGTCCAATTAAATCAGGCTAGGGTCTAATGAGTTAAGTTGGATTTGGGTTCAATCAAATTAGAATAAATCAGTTAATTTGAGTTGGGTTTGGTTTATTAAAGTCAAGCCGGCTTAGTCAATTAACAAATTGTGTTCAGTCAATCATAAGGGTTTGGGTTTAGTCAAGTTGACTAACTGGTTAGGTTTAGTCAAAGCCTAAATCATCTTAGAGAAGCAAATAAAAACAAAAGAAAGAAAAAAATATATGTGGAGGAGGTGAGAATGGAACCCAACACCTCCTTAACCAAGCTATTGGGCCTTAACCACTAAGACACAACAATTCTTTTGTAAAGGATAGAATCCGGGCTATTAATAAAGGGTTGATATGAAAGAATAAGGCCCAATACTGAACGATTCATGTGCATCTAGGTTTATGAATAAATTATGGTTTCTTATATAGAATTTATTACCAGATTTGACGTAGAGACGCGTCAGGAAGGAGTCCCGTGGGAATCAGGATATCGCAATTAAGATAAGTACTTCGGTCTAGTTCCTATTCAGTTTTGGGGATTTCTTGGCTTTGAATCTTTGCTCTTGTTTTATTGTTTGAAAGTTGTTTGGCATCAATATTACTGAATTTCTTTGATTTTGCTTCATTGCTTATCGGCCTTGAAGACACCATGTGTAGAATGTTATTGCTTGATTTGCATACACGTATTCGTTTTCCTGTTTTGTTGAATTCCTATGTTAGTGTATGCTTGTTGATATGATTGAGATTGCTGAATATACCATTCCTGTTGATCGACACGTGGCCGTGGAAACATGTGAGCCTGTGCTCCGTCCGGGTTGGTGTTTCAGCTCTTCCTGTGTTGAAGATTCTCCCAATTAGTATAGATAAGTTGCGGGCGTTTAAGAGAAGGACACTCTGAACGTCCTGTAGTCCTACCAGGGTGAAGAAACTCTGGATGTCCACCACGCTGGATGATACGTACCGACCGCGGTAATGCGCATCGCTAGAGCGCTACCAGACTCGAGGGTCTGGATGTGATTAAGATGAGCACCGGGAGATGACGTGAAAGATTTCTTGACTATTGCTTATTGTATCTTTGGTTATGAGACTGACTGATAGTGATCCTTGTATCTGTTCTTCTGTTATGATATGTTTATGATTTTGTTTGCATCACTTTTAGTTTTGATTATCCCTTTTGGCTTCATTGTATTCCCCCTGCAGGAGTGCTTACTGAGCTTTCCTTTCAAAAACACATTCCACTTGATTTTCTCTCTTTCAGGTTGAGGGATTAGCTGGATTGATTTCAAGAGCTGCACGAGAGTTTGGACTAGCTTACCGAGATTTATAGACCTCAAGTCTTTTATAGTATATGAGATGATGTTATTGTAGGACCCTTGTAGGGTCATTACCTGTATAGGGTGTCGATTTATGTTTTAAATTCCGTTGTAGAACTCTGAGTCTGATTATTTATGAGTATTTGGATTTATTTTATTGCATGCTTTTGATTACTTAGGCCTTGTATCCAAGTAAGGCTTGTCTCCACTTGGGTACGGTCGGTCTGCTCACGTGCTCGAGGTCTTGGAATTCAGGTCGGGGCGTTACAAGAAGCCTGTCGGAGGAGTCCACTACCATGGGGAAGCAAGGAAGACACGGACCGGTCCAACTTCTAAGCAAGATCGGTCAGAAGCCCTCGGACCATTGGGCGGTCATACCACCAGCCTCGGGCGGAGGTGTGCATCATGCTGAAGCCCCCGCCATCAAGCATTCTACGCATCACGACAATCCTAAACATGTTTCGAGTTCTCATTGCTTCGACGCAACAAAGGACACAGCAGAGCCCAAGATACTACATGGCCCTCAAGTTGAAGATAAAGATTCAGACGTTGTTTGTATGGGGATGGGAGTGATGGAAGGGTCCAAATCTGAAGTTGGCGCGATCAGACCACCCTCAGACTTTACTACAATGAAACTAACCCATGTGGACCCAACTACAAATCATTCTCAAGGGACAAACCGGTTTCAAGGGGAAATGGGTCCAAGTAAACAAACAGAAAACATGGGGATGTATTAGAAATGGTAATCTCGAGGCTGCCAGAAGTCAAACAAAAAAAGAACCACTATGGGCCAACCCAAACATCATGTTCTCAGCGCTCAGTGGAGTAGACTCAGCCCACTTCACAGCCAGAAACTAATCAAACATTGACCCACCATGGGCTATCCCAAACATCACCCTCTCGGCACACAGTGGAATTGATATAGCCCACTTCACAGCAGGTTGCTGGCTCATCTGCTCTGGCCCATACACCAGATACTAAAAAATCCAAGGATTCAAACAAACCCACTCGACACTATGAACAAGTGGAAACAAAAATAAATCCTTGCACGGAGGTGATCAACCAATTAGCCATCTCAGGCCCAATAGACCAACAAGGTCCAATATGCAATCCAACAAAATTGAACCCACAAGCACTGCATATATTGGACTTAATTAACCATGGCATTATTGACTTAAACAATACTATTCCAAAATATATAAATGGAGGGTGGAATTTAATATCAAATGTTACCTGGAATAACACACCAAACTTACCTGGGAAAGTATTACATGAAGCCGGGGAAGGGAAATCCTGTTTGAACCAACCTGAGAATCCTCAACCCAGTCCACATGGAAAAGGAAAGAGGGTAACAGTACCAGCCAAATCCAGAGGGCGGCCTAAGAAAGTCAAATCCACACCAGAACTGGGAGAGGCGGCCAACTCCATCACCGCCAAGCGAAGAATAGATCGCATAGACCCGCAAGGTATGACCTCACCCCTCTCTCCTAGTCTCATTGATTTTGATTGGTCTGACAGGGAAATGGTATCAACGGTGATCATAGTGGGAATTGACCTTGACCAAGCCGATGACACAGGCACATATTTACATCATATGAGATTAAGGGAATCTATGAGGACAGGCAGGGCCAGAGGAGGTACCTAAACCTCCCCGAACACTGGGAACCAGGGCAAGCCATAGTTTAATAATGAAATTAATCTCATGGAATGTCAGGGGACTGAGAAAACATAAAAAATGTTTCCTTGTAAGGGACTTCATAGCAACACGCAAGTCAGACCTATTTTGTCTATAAGAGACAAAATTGGTTGGGCTAGATAACTGTATATGGAGAAGCCTGGGTGGTAACTCTTTTGATACAAGACTAGTCCTCCAGGCAAATAATACCAAGGGAGGTATTTGTATGGGTTGGAACAGCAACAGATTCAATCTAACCAACAGCTTCATAGATACCTTTAGTGTAACGGGGATACTCAAGGGTTGCTCCAATCAAAAAGTTTGTATGTGTATCTCAGTATATGGGTCGTGTGAACGAAACCTCAAGCAAGCGTTCTGGGAAGAGCTACAACTTATCAGATCGAGATCAAGAGGACTATGGATAATAGGGAGAGACTTCAATGCTACTCTCTAGGATGAAGACAACAACAGAGCGACGCAGAACACACAGAGTAGGAGAGAATTTAATGATGTAATTGATGACCTTCATCTTTGGGACCCCTCACTGATGGGACAAACATTTGCTTGGACGGATGGCCGAACTGACCCACTTCTCATTCGGCTCGACCATTTCCTTATATCATCCACATGGCCATTTGAGTTCCCCCAGATATAGCAATCTGCACTCCCAAGGATCAGGTCTGACCACACACCAATTATGTTAGAATGTGGAGTACACTCACCACGAGGTTTCCTATTCCGATTTGACAGATCAAGGGGAGCAAAAGAGGGATTCTGGGATATGCCAAGGACCGTGGGAGGCTCAAACTTCCACTAAGGGGACTTCACTCTTGCGAAGAAACTTACCTTATATGATTAAGATTGAAGCGGCGGAATACATAGAAAAAACAAGAGGAAAGGGCATGAAAAAGGGAAATACTGAGATTAATATAGCAACTAGACAAAAAGGAGGAAAACTCCACACTAAGTGATGAGGAGGATCAAAACAAACTGGCTCTCAAAAAGAAATACGAAGACTTCATTAGAATTGAAGAAGCTTATTAAAGACAACGTTCCTGAATCACATGGTTAAAAGAAGGAGACAAGAACACCAAATTCTTCCATGTGGTGGCTAATGAAAGAAGAATTCGTAATTGGATATAGAAACTACAGGTGGGAGACAATACAATTGAGGGCTAGGAAGAACTTACTATAGCATTCAATACACACTTCACATAGTTGTTTGGCACCAAAAGGCAACACAGATTGTCCACCAACTGGACAAGAATGTTTATCCATAAAGAACAAGTCAACCTTCAACATTTGGACAATCAGTTCACAGAAGAGGAAATCTAAGCAGCAGTTAGGGATTTAAACCCGGATAAGGCCCAAGGCCCGGATGGCTTCCCTATGTCAATATACCAACAACGGTGGAGTTTCAAGAAGGAAGAGATCAATAACCTTTTCAATGACCTCTATCATGGGCAGGAAAACCTGGAGAGAATAAACTGGGCCTACATCACCCTTATCCTAAAAGTAAACTCACCCACAATTTTATCAGACTACCGACCGATTAGCCTGCTAAACTGCTTAATGAAGATTATCACCAAGGTGTTAGCCAACATGCTTGGGGGAGTGATAAACGAGCTGGTAGACCACTCACAAAGAACATTCATTAAGGGCAGACACATCCAAGACATTATAGTTGCCGTAGAAGAACTCATACACAGGATGAGGCAGAGTAGAAACAACAGAGCACTGATCAAGGTAGATTTCGAAAAGGCCTTCGACACGGTGGATTGGGAATTCCTACTGGATATGTTGCAAGCTCGGGGATTTGGACCGAGATGGATCACCAAGATCAGGATAATACTCATTTCATCCAAAGCCAAATTCCTCCTCAACGGTCAGCCGAAAGGATATGTACGCCACCAAAGAGGACTGAGACAGGGGGACCCATTATCCCCTCTACTATTTATTCTAGTCACTGATGTCTTTAGCTCGATGATGACAAATGTTATGAGGGCAAACTTATATAGAGGCATTCATTACGGCAACTCAGAAGAGGAGGAAATCTCCACACTCCAATATGCAGATAACCTACTTGTAATGTGCTCCGGGGAACTAGAAGACTTTAGAGTTCTAAAATAATATTCTTCTTCTATGAAGGCCTAACGAGACTCAGAATCAACTACCATAAGAGTGTCGCCATACTCATTAAAACAATCTCATACACACCCCAGGACCTTGAGCAGATGATGGGATGCAAGATAGGTGGTCTACCTATCGGATATTTAGGCTTACCACTCTCAGGATCTAAGCCAAAAAAGGAGGACTGGAGGACCGTCATCAACAAAATCAAAACACGCTTAGCATCATAGAGGGAGGAAATTCTATCCCTGGGGGTGCATTACATTACTCAATGCAGTGCTCACGGCAATCCCAAATTACTGTTTATCCATCTACCGCCTACCGGAGTGGGCGATACACCAGATTTTTCAGATCAGGCGGAATATTCTATGGAGAGGAGCCGAGGAGGATAGGAAGGCATATAACCTAGTGTTCTGGGATAAATTATGCAGACCCAAGGAATTAGGCGGATGAGGCATTATCAATCTTCGTTGTATTAACACGACAATGTTGGGGAAATGGTGGTGGCAATTACTCACAGGATGGGCAGGCCTCTATGTATAAATATTAAAAAACCAGTACTTCAGAGAGCGCGAGTTTGAT
Organism: Dioscorea zingiberensis; assembly: GCA_026586065.1. Classification (NCBI taxonomy): domain Eukaryota; kingdom Viridiplantae; phylum Streptophyta; class Magnoliopsida; order Dioscoreales; family Dioscoreaceae; genus Dioscorea; species Dioscorea zingiberensis. The sequence goes on along the minus strand of CM048818.1, from coordinate 23,786,799 downwards.
CCCCTATCCCGGCCCCTCCGCACGCATCATTCTTCTGGAAGGGGGCCACATAATAGCAGGAAGCAATAATACACAACATGACAGTCGATGTGGGAATAAGGAAAATAGTGTTCTTATGGCCAGACAACTGGCTAGAGGGATAAGCACTGCGAAGCACATTCCCCTCCCTATATGCTATGACCCAAAGGAAGGAAGACAAAATTCAGGAATCGAAAATGTCTCTGGCCCAGTCAAACTCTATACTTCTAGAGGGATACTGAGGAAGAAGCTAGAGAGTTGAAACACCTTATTAGGAGGATACACGAATCCCAGGAGACAGAATAGGATAAAAGAAGCTGGAAGCTAACAACATAGGGAAATTTCACGGTAAAATCATATTACCGATTCTTGATAGACGGGGGAGTCCGATTAGACATTGGGATGATGTTCTGGAAACTACCTTGCCCCAACAAGATCAAGGCATTCTTTTGGCTAGTATTGATAACAAAACCCCTCACCTTAGACAATCTTAGGAAACGGTTCCGAATGGAACTAGATCTGCTTGCTACCTGTGAGGAACTCGAGGAAATAGTACAACACTTTTTCCTCAGTTGTCTATATTCAAAAAGTATATTGCAACACTTCACACAGTTAAATCAACTGGAAAACCCCTGCACAAATACAAGATCTATCAGGCCAATCCGCTATCGCCAACCTCTTACCCAGGAATGCCCGAATGGGATGGAACCTGCTAACTCTAGCCATTACGTGGACAGTGTGGATGGAGCGCAATAGGAGATGCTTTCAAGACAAACATCGTGTTTTCAAGAAAACAATCCGTGACATTGATTTCCTAACATTGTCCTGGTTTGATGCAGCTCACACATCCAAGAGACAGAAGCTGGTGCCAATGGAGTCGATCAGAAGAAAAGTCTTGCATTCATTAAGGGGTGCTATAATCACAACTCTCACCAGGAGGGATTTTGACGGTACTCAAGAGGAGTAAGGGCTTTAAAGAGGTGCTCTCGGCAATCAAAGGGGTCATGGGGCCCATGCTGGTTATCACATCCCTATTGTATCAAAACCAATAGAAGGGCAATCTATGTTAATGTAATAAGACCCAGGAGGGGTTCAAACTATGTTAACGTTATGTTTTTTTAATAAAAGGATGTGGTTTATCCACTTTTCTCAAAAAAAAAAAATATTGATCTAGCATGCACCCCTACTTCAATACTCCTGTATCATACCATATATATATATATATATATATATATATGGGTCATGTTACTATGAGGTCGGCCTTACTACTATTCAAGTAAGGTCGCATCATTTTCACCCATTTTGAGAGTGTTGTTTACAAATCCAACCATACGGATGGAAAGAACATCAAAAAATAAGATAACATATTGATTTTCATATAATTTGGTGACCGTATGATCATTCATCTTAAAGGGTGAAAATTTAACCCGTTAAGATTTCTATAAATTTTCACCCGTTAAGATGAATGATCATACGGTCACCAAATTGTATGAAAATCAACATGTTATCTTATTTTTCGATGTTCTTTCCATCCGTACGGTTGGAAACCCTAAAAACACTCTCAAAATGGGTGAAAATGAGGCGACCTTACTTGAATAGTAGTAAGGCCGACCTCATAGTAACATGACCCTATATATATATATATATATATATATATATATATATATATATATATATATTGTTGATACAAAAATTAGGGATAACCCTCGATTTAGCTCAACAATTGAATTTGTAGATTGATTGGGGAGTGGATTTGGATGAGATTGAGAGAGATCGAAAGAGGAGAACTCAAAAGAGAAAAAGAGGGAGCCAAGATTTACATGGAAACCCCAAATCGGGGTAAAAACCACGGTGGATCTACATGATCGGAGATGAAATCACTACCAAATGAATGAGATTACAAGATTATTGGTGAAATTTGAGTTTCTGGAGAGGTAGGGCTTCGTCGATCATCCAGAGATTGAAGATGACTTGGTGAGCTCATCTATTTATAGGTTCCAGGGAGGGGGAGCTACTTGGGGAGCAAGCCACACTCAATAGACCATGTGAAGGCTAGTGAGCTAGCTCCTAATAGGCTACGTGTGTGCCAGTTGGAGTTGGTTAGGTTGACAGCTCATCTTTCTTCTAGATGTTTGTAGATTGCCAGGTTGGCATTCGGTTAGATCTCAACGGTTCATTCTTCTAGATGCTTCTAGACTGCCAGGTTGGCATTCTGTTAGATCTCAATGGTCTCAACGGTAATTCCTTCTAGAAGAGCTTAAATCCTTCTGCTTCAATCGCAGCCTGTGAGCTCGGGGTTAGTAGTGCCTTCTTCTGGCCAAGGTATAAAGCCTCTGGAACCCGAAGAGGTAAGCCTTCAATACCCGAGGAGGTCTGCTCTGACGGAACCGAGGCAATTGCTCTTTTTCTATTTCCCCAAGGGGTTGATTCTGGGAATGAACCCGAGGAGGTCACTGTTTTATATAGAAGGACGAGATCGATCCACGTGTCAGATGGTTGGCTCCTCAGTTTTTACTCTCATCATATATATATATATATATATATATATATATATATATATATATATATATATATCAATCATCGCTACTGTCTTCTGGTTCAACCATTTCGGCAATTGCGATATAAAGTCTAAAGTCATTGCTTTCCCATCCCATGGTTTCGGCAATTGCTTAATATAGTGTAAAACCTTCATGTCCCACGGTTTCAAATTTTCACTATAGTATAAAATCTTCCCATCATATATATATATACAAGATCGAGCACCACACGAGTTTGGGAAAGGTTTTTATTTAAAAATTGAGTTTTGAAAATCATTTGTTAGTGAAAACATGGTTTAAAAACTCCCTCCCCTAACTCGATACCGTACACGGTCCAAAGACTTCTCTGGCTCAATCCCTGAGCCTCTTCTAGAATAACCAAGTATGTATACATAGGGTGCAGTCTATCGATATTTCCATTCTTTCTGTTATCCTGTTCCTATTCTTTATTTCCCTGTTGTTACATGCATTTTCATTCACAAGATAGGAAACAGAACAATAAAACTAGTAGCATATATGATATATATAGAAATCCACAGTATTGCACAAACTTCGGAATAAAAGATGATGCAATTTTGTTTAAACCAAAACATCGATAAAACGCGCTAATACATGTGATATGTCCAATAGTGTCCACTCACTTGAGTACTTCGCTAGCTATTTAAAATTAACTAGATCCTCCTGTGTGATCCTCTACTTGTTTCCTCATCCTATACAAGTATAAGAAATATATTTAATATACTCATATTGATTTAGAGATTCTATCCATCTTCTAACTTTAGTTACTAAATTGGAAATGTAATCATCTATACTAATTACATACTCTTAATGGGTTTATTTGTATATTTGCACATGTCATCAGCTTAAGCCCTCTATACATCTATATAGGTATACAGATCCATGTTGATGTTACATTACAAGTCATAGGTATATAGATATAGCAACCATGGTCTAACCTTCTAGACATTAATGTTTTTACAAACATTATATATATTAGCTATTGAATTTGTTAATGTATAACATCCACATTTTGGGAAAGCCAACCCAAAGTGACTTAAACAACTAATCCACGCTTAATCAACTCAAACTGAAACATAATACTATACTTATATATCGCTAATCTCATTAAATTAGGCTAGAGCACTCAACGGAGTGCTATTTATATAACTACAGAATTCTGACAGTTTTGTGCAGTCTGAGAGAACTATCCATATCTCTCAATCTAGAAATCGGATTTTTCTAATCTAGGGTTCATTAGAAAGCTCTTTTCAACACCTTTCTAACGGTATAATGTACACTCCGATCATGGGAGTGTAGAGGACCTAAAATACCCCCAAAAAGTGACAGCCTAGAAACCAAAATGTTAGCATGTACTCTCTTCTTTCAATACTTATCTCTCACCTCTCCAAAGCACGATAGGCACATGTAAACCTTGTCCATCTTGGACCTGAGTTTATAAAACAAATTATCATATTCCCTACCTATATTAGGAATATGCAAGCTATATTAATCATAAACATGAGTTTAATAGCTCTTAATGTACTACCTTAGAACATAACACACTCTAGTATGTTCCGCTTAGGCCCTTCAACAAATGCCTAGCACATATTCCTTAAATCTTCACAAATATATAAAGAAACCTTCATAATTGCCTCTTCATACAATTCACTACTCAGGTGAGGGACAGGTGAGGGGATTTACAAGTATATACCAAGTCCATCAAGGCCTCTAATTGCATGACCAACCCTTTGGAGCATTTCAACAAACATCTAACATGCACAATTAATTTCTTCCCTTCTATATAGCAAAACCTTTATAAATTGTCTCTATTATACAATCAAACACTTGAAGAGTAAACCTACTAACTCTTAATCAAGGCAAACTCATTTATTCCCATGAATGCTTCATAGGGGCATTCTCTCAAATACTTAACATACACGCTTAAAGGCATCACCAATACATGGAAGAACATCCCTGTAATTCCTGATTATAAATGTCATATACTAAGAAGAGGATTACAAGCAAATACAAGGCTTAATATAGCATCTAATTGTATAACCAACTCATTAAGGCATTATATCTAATATTTGATATTCACACTCAATCACATCAATGCTACAAAACATAACATTGTTCACACCGTCTAATTATACAACAAAAGCAATTCAGAGGGATGGTTCATCATCTCATCCACTCATTTGACTCTAAAATTAACATATTAACAATCGATCCTTAACATCCATACATTTAGATAGCAAACCCCCTTTAATCCCTCACCAAACAACCAACTCACCATCCACAAATGCTCACCTTGAGTTCAAATTGGAGCTCAGTGATGTCCCAAGCACTTACTCTCATCCGCGATAGCTCCAGCCATGATTAGATTGGGAGGTTCAGTTGCTAGGTTGGAGAATTGAAGGATCTCGCCGGGAGTGAAGGAATGAGGTTGCCACGGGCTTCCCTCCTTGGCTGGGAGTCATGGGGGTCGCCGGGCTCCACCTCACGGCCTACTTTGGTGACGGTGCTCGTTGGTGTCGCCGGAATCTCGCCGGGAGAGAAGAGAAGGGCTCGGTTGGGGGCTCAAGCAAATAAGCTGAAGTCGGGCTTTGAAGAGAAGAAATATCTCTCTCTCTCTCTCTCTCTCTCTCTCTCTCTCTTATGTGACACAAAACTGGGATTTTATTAAATCAATTAAGTTTCTAAAGTTTTTCATTTGATTTATCTCATATTACAGCCCATCTAGTTACCTAAGTCTCATTTGTTCCATTGAACCAATTATTATAACAAGCTTTTATTTTATTAAATCAATTAGCCCACCAATGACCCACCAATATCACATCAAAAGTGAATCCTCACGTATTAATTGTTGCATCTCTTATTATTCGGCAAATTAAATAATGATGAATTAAAGTGATTTCATTTATAACTTAGTCCTTTGTTTTATTTCCTCCATTTTGTCACACTTGGTTTATTAATTTACCGGGTTTCCAATTAACCCCATTAGCCATTGTTCCATTTCTATTCAACAATAATAATAAATGCTTATATTAATTAATATATTAACCAACTAACTAGTTAGTAAATTATATTATTTGTATATTAAATTGATTATTAATTCTTTATATTATTTTAATCTGTATTGCTATGTGAATAACCCCCGATTAATTATTTGAAAATTAAAACGACAATTACAAGGGAAATTCAAGCATAAAGGTTCTATAAAATGTATAAGGAATCCTCAAGCTACTAATGAAACTATCTACCAAAAACACCTTCAAAAAGGACGGGCAGTGAGAAGAAGCCATTCGGGATCGGTTTCTTTGTTTCAACTGAAAGATGAAAAAGCTAAACCCACCTAAGCCTATTTATGACATGAAAATGCCCCCCTTAACTTATATATATATATATATATATATATATATATATATATATATATATATATATAAAATATATATACATTTTTTTTTTAATTTGCTCCCCATAAATTTTATTATTTCCTATTGTAACAAATAAAAAGTCCACTAAATATGAGAATATAAGAAGTTTATGAGTTTATCCTCATAATTACAAAGAATGTTAATATATAATTATGGAAATCTTCATGACCCTCATGGGAATTTGGTAAACAATCATGTTTATCGGATGTAGTTGGGTTTCAAATCTGTTCGCATAATAATGGTTGCAGATTCAATGTGCAAACTCCAAACCCGATAATCCCCCCATTCCAATCCCTACTTGATGCAGGAGGCTCGAGTCAAATGTTGGTGCTGGGTTGGCGGGTCAACATAAAGACGGGAAGTTATCGAGTCAATTCCAAGATTGAGCTCTGCTTTTGGGTGTGGTTCGATATTTTGGTCATAACTTTGGCTACCGATATCAGAATCTGGCGTTCGACCCCAATTAGGAAAGCTTTTTGCGGCACACACAACATGGGGACGTCATATTAGAGAGAATTTTAGTTTTTTTCTATTTTTAGAAATATTTAATTCGCCAAATTAGGGTTTTCGATCTTTTTCCTATTTTTGGTAATATTTCATATGTCAAATTAGGATAGGATTTGAATCCTATTTGATCTATGATTTTTAGGAGTTATCTTATTTGTTTAGAGTTTTAAATTTAGATAAGTTTAGTTTTAAATAATAATTTGTCAATTTTAGCAAATTTAGATTAGATGATAAGGTTTCTAGGTTAATCTTTTGAGGCTATTTAACCTGGCTTATGGGTTAGTTTTTCATTATTGAATTTTGATTAATAATAGTTTCCTGAATTTCATAGTATTTTCTCTGGTTCTTTTGGTTCTTCGTTTGTTCTTCCTTGCTGTCTTTGGACCCGGCTTGCACGGATAATCTTCTACTCAAGACGCGGCCGCTTGGTATCAGAGCTCATCATCTTCCTCGGAAGCGTCATCAGCGACATCAATGATAGGTGGTCATGGTCGTCGGGTTGGATAGGTTCGGACTGAGGAAGTCCAATACCGCGGACTCGAGCGCATCTAGAGGCGATGAATAAGGATCTACAAAGGCAAGTCGCTGGTTAACCCAACGCTTGATGATCAAGGATTTGCGTAGCAAGTAAAGAAATTATCAAGGCTGGGCGGCGATCGATTTTGATCGTGGTTATCATGGGCAGGTTCCGGCTGAGGAAGTCCAGCACCATATTCATACCGATCAGAGGTTTGGCCAACCCATCTACCAACCCATCTAAGACGATGATGTGGAGGAAGAGATATCGCCCATCTTCAACGATGATGCAGAGGAGGAGATTTTCCCAATCTTCAACGATGATGTGAAGGAGGAGATCTCGCCCATCTATGACGACTACGAGGAGGAAGTTGGTGAGCCCTAGGAGGATATTGGTGAGCCCATCTATGACAATGATGGGACTAGCGTTGTGTTGGTATTTCGATGGGAGGAAAACCCTTCTAGCCCGGTAACCAACACTACTAACCTACTTTCTGTCTCTAGGGTTTTGATTGAGATCAAGCACCTGAGATCTAGACTTATCAATGAGGTGCAAATAACTCGGGGTCGAATTCTTTCCAACCCGAGGTAACTGATGCAGGAGGCTCGAGTCAAATATTGGTGCCGGGTTGGCGGGTTAATGTAAAGAAGGGAAGTTATCGAGTCAATTCCAAGATTGGGTCGGTTTTAGGTGGGGTTCAGTATTTTGGCCATAACTTTGGCTACCGATATCGTAATCGAAAGCTGCTCACCCCTCATTCGTAAAGCTCTCTTTAGCGCACAAGCATCTACATGGGGACGTCATATTAGAGAGAATTTTAGTTTTATTTTTAGAAATATTTAATCCGCCAAATTAGGGTTTTTCGTCTTTTTCTATTTTTGGTAATATTTCATATGTCAAATTAGGATAGGATTTGAATCCGATTTGATCTAGTATTTTTAGGAGTTATCTTATTTGTTTAGAGTTTTCAATTTAGATAAGTTTAGTTTTAAATAATAATTTGTCAAGTTTAGCAAATTTAGATTAGATGATAAGGTTTCTAGGTTAATCTTTTGAGGCTATTTAACCCGGTTTGTAGGTTAGTTTTTCATTATTGAATTTTGATTAATAATATTTTTTTGAATTTGAGAGTATTTTCTCTAGTTCTTTTGGTTCTTCGTTTGTTCTTCCTTGCTGTCCTTGGACTCGGCTTGCCCGCGGGATAATCGCTACCCCGCCCGGCGTCACTATTTCGCTTCGACCCTTTCTCTTTCTCGCCATTGGAGGCCAATTTCTTCTCCTCTCTGGTAACTTTTTTCGCTCTCTGGTGGCCGAACCCAAAGAGATTTCCGTCCAACTTTGCACCTTTGACTTTCTCGATTTCCGCTAGTATATCTTTTTGATTCTTTTAGGGGCTAGATTTCATCATGGTTTTAATCTTGTTTTTGTTAGATAAATCTGTTTCTTCTAAGAATTCAATATTGTTATAGTTCTCATGTGATTTCTTATATTTATTATGGAAATAGTTTTCATTTTTTGAAATTTGAAATAGGAATTAAATCTTTAATGAAATGCAAACTCAACTCTGCCTTGGAGTTTGATGGTTATTCTTGCCCCCCTTAATATTAAATACTAGCTCCGCCTCTACTTGGGGGGACTAATGCTTATGATATAGGCATATCAAGTTGGACACATGGCAGCACCCCGGACATCCATCCGACCAACCCAAACACATGGCACATCCCGAGCGCCCATTCGTCTAGCCCAGATCTCCACCTCGGACCTCCTTTTTGAGCAGAAGGACAAGAAGATATTCTATCAAAAGATAAGTACGACGAAGCATAATCTCTCGGCTGTAAGGGACGGATGGACGCTAACCCGGCTAAAGGAGAATAAGGAGGAAGACCGAAAAATAAGGTAAGAAATCCATCTCTAAAAAAAGTCTCCTTTGACTCCAAGCTCCTAAGACTGACTTGATCGTCAGAGCTGAACTGAGGCACTAGGCCTGCCCTGGCCGACTTTGTTCTTCTTACGCAAGATCCACTCGTCACCTCCTCCAACAACCGTCGATGTCCTTTTTAACAAAAAAATTTCAACCGTTTGTTGGAACTAGAGTTGTCAATTCAAGCCTAGTCCGGGCCGCTGCCCGCCCACCATCAAAAATAGGTGGGTTGGGTTGGCCTTTGTAGGCCTCGCTTGAGAGCTGGCCTAAATGGGCCAACCCTGTAATGAAGTTTGTAAGGCAGTATGGCTTTGGGTGGGCCACTTAAGTTGTTAAAAAAAAAATTAACTGTAAATCAATACATTATACTAACTCCCTAACGCATCATAACCACAAGTGAGAACTTCCAACTAGGGCATGAGGAACTAGCATTCTCATCTTCAAACTCTTCATCGCCGTTAGTGATCCCTAGGGGCCAGCCAACGGAGAACACTATCTCTCCGATACAAGTAAAATCGATAGATTTCTTAGAAACCTCTGTTGGAACAATATTTTTTATTCACTATTATAAAATCAATTATAATTATAGAATAAATAAACATAAAAAATTAAAAAAAAATACTTACAAATTTGTTTCTTTGATTCTTTCCCTGCAAAAACAAGTAATAAAAACTAATGCAATTTATGAATAAAAACAGAAAAAATATAAATACCGGAAGTGCGATGTTATCGCTGTCTTAAGGCATATTCCCTCCTTTCGTATAAGGTTTTGCCTGGAAATACTCCCCAAGGATTCGACTAGTGTAGTCCCTCCTAAGAGAACGACTTTGAGAGAGCTGATGGAGCATTTCATGGAGGTACCAAAGTCTTATGAAAATCCAAGGAAAACCAGAAGAAAATCGTAGAGGATTCAAAAAGAAGAAAAACTCTTTCCAAGCTTTTTGGAGAGGCGACTAGGCTTTTCTCACTTGGTCATGAGAACCCATATCAAGCCTTCCATATATATCCAAAATCTAACCGTTGTGAGAGATCAATAGTCTCATTAATATGGAAATCATTATCTCCCAATAAAACAAAATCATAAAAACCAAAATGGTCAAAATAAATTATACCAATAATAGACAATTTAATTTTTGAGTTTTTAAATAAAAACTTTTGAAATTCCAACAATCCCCTACAAAACTCAAAAATTAATTTAGACAAAATCAAATTGTTGGTACCACCTTTAAATATCAGGTGCAATGTAAGCAAGGTGTCCTTTTATAGACTTAACCTTGCTTAGTGAAGATAATTTCCATATGAAGGAATAGGAGTGAACCAGGTTTTGAACTACGTTCCTTTGTCTCAAACTTCAACTAGCTCACACACAGTATTGAAACCTCCATCGCGGGGTTACACATTTATGGCCATGAGCATGAACCTTGGATTTTTTCATGAGAGCTCCCATAAGATGCCCAATCTTATAGTTGCGGCCATGTATAGATACTCTCATATAGGTGAGCCCCTCTAGGGATGTGTGTAGAGTCACATCACCTACAATTTCTTGAGTCTCATTCATAGCTAATATTCATATCTAAGCTCTTCCTTTAACACTACACAAGAGCACTAAACACCATAGGGATAGGGATGGAAATATATTCCAAATATGTTATAAATTCAATGTGGTCCCTGACCAACCTATCAGCTTGTTATTACCATATTGAACCTCCTTTAAGGGATCGCCTATCACAGAGGTTGGGTTCCCACTACAAGAAGGTCAATTATGGGCAAAGCCCCATCCCCCTCGATGCATATAGGATCTTAGTCCTAGTTAATCCTTTAGTAAGACAATCAACAAGATTTTGTTCAGTATCAACATAATTTAAGGCAACAACTTGGTGTGTATCATGTTGTCTCACAGATTTTTGCCTCAATTTGATGTGTTTACTCATCTTAGAGTTTATAAGTTTATTTTTACAAAAATCAATAGCATCTCTAGAATCACAATGAATGGATATTGGAGGAATGAGATTCGAAATTAAGGGAATATCTGAAAGAAGGTCTTTGAGCCATTTAGCTTCAGAACAAGTAATGTCAAGAGCAAATAACTCAGATTCCATAGTACTCCTAGAAATTATGGTTTGTTTAGTTGATTGCCAAGATATAGCACCTCCACCAAGAACAAAAACATATCCAGAGGTAGATTTAACATCTAGTGAATCAGAATTCCAATTGGCATCACTATAACCTTCAAGAACTTCAAGATAGCCAACATATCTAAGACCATAGGAAATAGTACCTTTGAGATATCTAAAAATTCTTTCTAAAGCATTCTAGTGTACCAAACTAGGAGAACTAGTAAAACGACTAAGTTTAGATACTGCAAAAGCGATATCTGATCTAGTTCTGTTGGACAAAAACATAAGTGACCCAATGATCTGTGCATATTTCTCTTGATCTATAAGATTACTATGATTTTTCAAAAGATGTACACTCGAGTCAAAAGGAGTAGAAAGCGTTAAAAAATCAGAAGAACCAAATTTATCAACTATCATCTTTGTATAATGAGCTTGAGATAGCAAAATAAATTCAGGAGAATGAATAATTTTCATGCCTAAAATAATATCAGCTTCACCTGATTCTTTCATATCAAAATGATTGGAGAGGAAATTTTTGACATCATTAATCAAATCAATATTAGGAGCAAGAATCAGGATATCATCAACATAGAGACATAGAAGATTATAACTATCATTTACTTTTTTATAATAAAGACAGTTATCAGAATCATTTATATGAAAATCGAAAGAGAGAATAACTTGATCGAACTTCTCATGCCATTATTTTGGCGCTTTTTTAAGTCCATAAGTGTTTGGCTGGGGTTATCCCACTTGAGGATGCGAATAAGTTTTGAAAAATTTTGAATTTTTATGGAAGGAGTTTTTAAACCGAAGATATTAATGATAAGGTAGTGATGTGTCTTCTATGCATTGGTGGGTTATATTTTAAACCTTAATTAAAGGTTTCGGCTGGAAAAGCTTTTTTATGGGGAATTGTGTTGGGGATAACCCTTGGCGTTATTCCCCAACCAAACATGGCAGTGATCGGATCAATTTACACACCTTACCTTCTTGCTCTGGTACTAAAAAGCCCTCTGGTTGAACCATATAAATCTCTTCCTCAAGATCACCACAAAGGAAAGCAGTCTTAACATCTATTTGATGAATAATTAATTTATGGATAGAAGCTAGAGCAAGTAAAATTCGAATAGTGGTTATACGTGCAATAGGTGCATAATTATCAAAATAATCAACTCCTGGTTTTTGTCTAAATCCTTGAGCAACAAGTCGTGCCTTGTACTTTTCTACAACTCCATCTATCCTCAACTTCTTCTTAAAAATCCATTTACAACCTAAAGGTTTGCAACCAGAAGGTAGATTAGTAAGAATCCAAGTATTATTCCCAATAATAGACTCAATTTCACTATGTATTGCCTCTTTCCAAAATGAAGCTTCAAGATTACATAGCTTCTTGATAAGTACTTGGTGAATCTTCAACTAGAAAAGTAATAAAATCATCACCAAAGTTCTTCTCCACTCAAGCTCTCTTACTTCTTCTAGGTTCAAGCGTGGAAACATATGAAACTGGTGAAGAAGAAAGATTTGAGATAGAAGTAGTTGTACCAATTAGTGTATTAGAACTTGAAGGTATAAAAGATTGGTTTGAACTAAGTTGAGTAATTCGAGATTTGAAAGTAAACATGTCCTCAAAAAATTTAGCATCATGAGACTCAATAATTGTGTCATTTTGTATTTCATTGATCTCAATGTTAACAGCTAAGAATCTATAAGTATTTGAATCAAGAGAATAACATATGAAGATAGAATCAACTGTCTTTGAACCAATCTTTTTCCTCTTAGGTCCAGGAATTCCAAATTTAGCTAAACACCCCCACACTCGGAAGTAATTAAATTTAGGAGGATGTCCTTTCTATAGTTCATAAGGAGATTTATCCTTATCTTTATAAGGAACCCTATTGAGAATAAAACAAGCTGATAAGAGAGCTTGTAACACCCCCTTTTCACTAAGGTCCAGGTGTCACACCAGCTGGGCCGGGAGTGCCCCGACCCATAAGCTGTGTACGTTACAACCTAACAAAATAATGAATATACAAAATAAATACAATATGACTTGAACAAACCCGGTTACACACCGGTAGTCATATCCCATCAGAGTTATAGAAAACATAAATAAACCAACTTGATATGTACAAGGCATTATATTTATACATGTCGATCAGGTACGTCAGAGCCCCTAGTCTTCAATCCCTGCCCGCACCACGAACTGCTCTTCAGACCCCTGTCTAGTCCCTGAAAGAAAAATAACAACCGAGGGTCTGAGCTACACAAGCTCAGTGAGTAACTACAACTCCTCCAGGTATTATGCACACCTGTCCCTCAACAACTTGTACTAGGTACCGGTGCATATGCGAAAATCAACAGGAATAATGAAATCATCATGGTGATCTTTAATCAAGATATTAATGCCAATACAATCGGAAAACTCGTATGAACACCAGATGCAGTTCACACATCAATATCAGTTCTAACAAACACCCCATCTTCAAGTACATCCCTGTGTACAGGAGATGAACCTACCTCAATCACATCCCGTGCGAAGGAGGCGGTACTACCTACCCACATCTCAATTACATCCTGTGTAAAGGAGATGCATCCACCTCAGTTGCATCCTGTGCCGGCATCCTGTGCCAAGAGGGGACCTATGCCGTGTCATGGACGTCCTCGAACCCTAATTCAACAGACCCAGAAGAGCCAGCGATAGTCTTGCTCGTATCCGACCGGGGCACCCTCACGAGTCGGGGAGGGGGGTTTGATGAAAAACCATTTCGCAAAACATTTTATTTTTTTGAAACGAACGGATCAAAACAAATCCCCTCCCTCACCCGGAATCATCAACGCCCGACTCTGGCTCCGTCACAGAACCCCGCTGGTCCAACATCTATATCTATATAGGGTTCCGTCCACGGCACGATCATGCATACATTTTTCCACCATTACAGGTTTCGCTTTATATCTAATCCTACCATTACCATTTCATAATATTCCACAAGCATAAAAACTATTATGCATGCAAAGCGGTAAAATCTTCGGCATCCACAAACCGTTATAAAAATCACGCGAATACGAGAATACAAAACGAGAATACGAAAACGATAAATACAAGAACCAAAACAAATATACGGAGAAGTTTCCTCACCTGAAGTCCTTCGCTAAGTTTAAGTGTGACCAGGGCCCACCCGACGTTCCCGAGACGTCCTTTCCCCTTTCCTAGTAATCATAATAAATACGATAATGAATACTAGTTCGTTATTCATAATTTCTTATTAACGACTCCCCTAATCTATCCATGGCCCATATCAATATAAATTAAAGCCCTATTCATAACACACAATTACTCTTATCAAAGATTAACTACAAGGGAAATTCATCTCTCTTCTATATACTTATAAACAATCTAGTAATGAAATACTCCCAACTCATTTCTCCATATCCATAACTTGCAATTAAAAATAAGAAGTCCTTAATTATAGCACTCCCTTGTCTAAGTTAATTAGTATAAGTTTCACTTTAGTCTATGCCTTGAATTCAAGGTTTGAGAAGTACTATGGAGGTATTGACAATATTCTTTGATCCAACCTTGTTAACAAAATCTCATTATCACTTATACTCTTGAAACCATTGTCTAGTCAAGTGTTAAGTAACAATTGATAATCGTCATGTTAACCAATCACTTGTCAACTAATAGGGTAGTCTCTACTTGTAACCACTCTTCTCTTGTGGCATTTCATTCAAGTATTTCATAAGTATTTCGGCAAGCATGAATAGAATTCTTACAACATGATTAAGTAGAGTTTAGAGTCAGTTTTCATGTTCTAATTCTACTAGTCTAAACCTTGGTTTCAAACCAAAATGTTCTTAGAGGCATTTATACAAATACAACATAGGCATGTTAAAATCTCCAAGACAACAACACCTTCCCCCATCTTATGGTTTCACTAATTCTTACTTACCAACAGTCATGAATACATGCCCATTCCACCGATCATTAACATCGAATTGTCATGCTACCACCTCACAACCTCATGGGTATTTCAACAAGAATCTAGGTTGCATGATTTTAATCAAAATTGGGCAGCACCTCCTCTATATCTAGGGCTCCCAAAAATTGTACAAACATGCTCCACAATCTCCATTAAACTCAACCATGCCCTCCCTAAGATTATACAACAATGAATCCTTTAATTCCCTCCCTAATCACAGCCCATTTCCTTCAATTTAACAGTTAATAAACTAATGAGGTGAAATTTCCCCCAATTAGGCTCACCGCTTATGCGAGGATTGCAAGAATTCGTTGGTTGTCGCTCATCGGAGATGGAGAAAGAGGTGGACTGTGGCCGGAGTTTCGCCACGGCGCGTTGAGGCAAAGGCGGCTCGCGAGCAAATGCATGCCGTGGGAGGCTGGAGTCGCGCTCATGCAGTGTAGGCTGGCCGCGCCGGCGTGCGTGTCACCGGAGCCGCGGCCTGCTAGTGAGGAAGAGGATGTGCGCCTCCCCGCAGCTCGCAAAGATGGAGAACGACGCCGCGGCGAAGGGGTTGTCCGGCGCGCCGGAGCGGTCCGAGCCGGGCGCGGCGGGTTTGAGGAGGCCGGGCAGGCCGGAGCCAGCGCCGCTGGGAAGGGCGGCGGCTGCCAGAGCCACGACCGGCGGGCGGAGCTTCTACGGGCGCCAAGTAGGCAACCTCGCTACTGGACAGGCGCGGCGCCAAAGCAGCGCCCGGGCCAGTGGCCGCAGCCGAACGAGCTTCCGGAGGGCGGCGAATCAATCCAGCGGCCAGCTTACAAGCAGTGGATGGCGGACGCAGGTAGGGTAGGGCACGAGAGAAGAGGGAAGCACGATCCTTAGGTTTAAATTGAAATTTGATTTCAATTCTAAACCTAAGTTCTGATTTATATATATTATAAGAGTATTTGATTTTATTTCTTTTATTATTTAATTCATTTCATTAACTTACTACTAACCATTTACTATTTTTAAGTTATATCCAACCTAAATAAATTCTTATCTTTTCAAATATTACCCCACTAAAATCTAAATAATTATTTAATACTATTTTTCCACTTGGTGTCACGTCCCCCTATAATTAATATTATCTTTTCAGTGATTCACCTGCTCAGATCCGGATATTCTATTAATTGAGGTTTACAATAATAAGAATTATTTATCGGTCCTAATCAATCTCATAATTTCCCATCTAATTAGCCGGGCTCTCAATAATATCCACCTCCAACTGTAACGTGTCAATCTTACTTGGCCCCATAGGGCCTTCTCTTGGTCTACAGATTGCAAAGTTGGATTTCCAGCCCATAAATTTTATAAAATTTCTCTTAATTGAAGTTTAAACTAGTCACATCATTCTACATTTTCTAATCCCGCACATTCTTTATTAGGAAACCTACCATAAGATAACTTAGCATTTTCGGGGCGTTACAGAGCTTCTCCCTACAAATTTTGAGGAACACTTGAGCTAATAATCATTGCATTAACCTATTTTTTCTCTCTGCTACACCATTGGATTGAGGTGAATAAGGAGCAATAAGTTCATGAATAATTCCACTCTCTTCACAAAATTGATTTAACTCATTTGAAGTATACTCACCTCCTCGATCAGGATCTTAAGATTTTTAACTTTCTTTTCAAGTCAAGCTTTCTACTTGACCTTAAACACCTTGAACTTGTTAAGAACTTCATCCTTAGTTTTTAAAAGATAGGTGTAACAATATATAAAATAATCATCTATGAAGGTTACAAAATATCGGCTACCACCATGTGTTGGGCCTCTATTGGAATCACAAACATCACTATGAATTAACTTTAATAGTTGGGTATCTCTAAGTTGAACAGGTTTGAAAGGCTTTCTAGGTTGTTTTGATTGAATACAAATTACACACTTAGAATTTAGATTGATTAGAAATTTGGGAATCATATTAAGATGAGTAATTTTCTAAATAGATCTAAAATTTACATGACCTAATCTTCCATGCCAAATGTCACAAGATTCTGAGTTTAGAACAAGAGATTGAGAATTGGAACTAGAATTTGAATTTATTGAATTTGAAATGACATTGAGTTGAACAAACCCCCAAATACAAAACCTTTTCCAATAAAGGTATCACCCTTAGATATTACAACTTTATTTGACTCAAGAACAACTTTTTACCCTAATTGCACTAATAAAGAGCCACTAATTAAATTTTTCCTTATGCAAGATACATGTTGAACATTGTGAAGAGTTAGCACTTTTCCAAAAGTCAATCTTAATGTAACGCTACCACTCCCCAACGCTTGAACAACAACGCCATTACCCATGGTCACACTTCCTCCACTTGTGTTATGATAAGAAGAGAACTATGATTTATCAAGACAAATGTGGATATTGGCTCTGAATCACCCACCACTCGCATTATGACAAACTAGGTTGGCTAAAGGGAATGAAAGAAACTGACCTTAAAGAAGAATCAGATGGTTGACTTTCTACCATGTTAGCCTGCAGCTTTTGTTGACCCTCATTATAAGTAACCTTCTTCTTCTTTCTAAAGAAGCATTTAGGCGCCTAATGATTGTCACAGCCACAAACATAGCAAAATCATCAACCTTTTTCCCATTGGGTTCAAGATTATGAGGTTTAGGATTGGAATTAGGATTTCTAAAGTGTGGTTTGGATTTGAAATATCTACATTTTGATTTAAAATTCTTAGTTGGTTGTCCATCTTTTGGTTTTGAACTTGAAACTCTAAAAAGATTCACTTTGGCGCTTGATTGACTTTTCTTGATCAACTCTAACTCTATATTGGTCTTCTATTATAATAGATTGAAGAACAAATCTAAGAGTGAGAGGACCTCGAAGTTTTCTTAAGTTCTAGTGCAAACTTGGACCAAGAGGGTGGTAATTTGTCAATTAGACATGTGACTTGATAACTCTCATCTAATTTAGAACTACCTCTATTAATCTCTTGAACAAAGTTTTGGAATTTATGAATTTGGTCATTAATCGGTATATGATCCACCATTTTAAAATTGTTAAAATCAGATATGGTAAACCGCATAGCCCCCTCATTGTCTCTAAGATAAGTATCTTCTAGAGCTATCCAAAGTTCTTTAGCAGTTTTATACTTTCTGTAGGTTTCATAAAGTTCATCAGATAAACAAGCTAAGAATTCTAAATCTACAAAGATATTCAATCTCATCAATGATTTAGCGTGACTTTGGACTTGAATCAAGAAGAAGTGAATGGGGCAGTTTTTCCAATAGCAAAAATGAGATCTAAAGTAACAAGCCATGCTTCTAATTGTTCTTGCGATCTAGAAAAACTTATTCGACTAAATTTCTCCCGTTTAAGACTTGAGATTTCATCTAGACCCGTGGGAGAAAAGTTTGAAAGAACACAAAAAATCCAATTGTAATAGAACTCAAGACAAGAGAATTATAAAACATTCTAAGAATCATGGAAATAGACATGTTTTGTTATAACTTTACTTCTTCAAGTCACTAAATAATTGAGATGATAAATATATGACTAGAGAATTCCTCAAATATCTCAAAGAATTATTTTTAATTTTATTTTTCAGCCGTAAAATATAAAATAAATATGCAAAAATAGGGAAATGACAATATGTTGTAACAACTATAAACAAGTATTTAAAAGGATCTAACAAACATCTAGTTAACATGAAACATTATACTAGATTACTAATAGCATGAGATTTCACAAATTTTTTAGTTAATATATAAATCTACAAGCTATGAAACAACATATATATTTTTTATTATGTTTTGATAAGCTAAAATTTAAAACAAAAATAAAAACCACTAATATAATTATAATAGATGAAGGAATTATGCCTTAGATTGTTGGAACAAAACTTTTCATTCACTATTATAAAATCGATTATAATTATATAACAAATGACCATAAAAAATTAAAACAAATTTACTTACAAATTTGTTTCTTTGATTCTTTCCCTACAAAAACAAGTAAGAAGAACTAATGCAATTTATGAATAAAAACATAAAACAATATAAGTACCGGAAGCGCGATGTTATCGCTGTCTTAAGGCATATTCCCTCCTTTTGTGTAAGGTTTTGCTGGGAAATTAATACTCCCCAAGGATTCGACCGGTATAGTCCCTCCTAAGAGCATGACTTGGAGAGAGCTGATGGAGCGTTTCATGGCTGTACCAAAGTCTTATGAAAATCCAAGAAAAACCAGAAGAAAATTGTAGAGGATTCAAGAAGAAGATGAAAAACTCTTTCCAAGCTTTTTGGAGAGGCGGCTAGGGTTTTCTCACTTGGTCATGAGAACCCATATGTAGCCTTCCATATATATCCAAAATCTAATCGTTGTGGGAGATCAATAGTCTCACAAATATGGAAACCATTATCTCCCAATAAAACAAAATCATAAAAACCAAAACGGTCAAAATAAATTATACCAATAATAGACAATTTAATTTTTGAGTTTTTAAATAAAAACCTTTTAAATTCCAACATCCTCACCCTAGATCTCTCAATCTCTATTGAATCCCCAAGTCTTGATCTAATTCTTGCTTTTGAATCGCAGGAGAAAGGCATTGGGAGCTTCGGGAAAGTTCTTTTTTTTTTTCAAAAAAGTTTAGATCTAATCTTCTTAAAGATCTCATCTTTAGTTAGATCTGATGAAGATTTGGGATTTTGTCTTGGGGTTTCAGGAGAAATAAGCTGTAGATCTTAGCCGGATTCGGATAAGGATGAACTGTGGCGCGATTCAGGATAACACCTTTGCTGCAGACGAGGAGATGAGAGCCAAGCTGCTCCAATCCCCCATCTTTTGCCCTGAACCTCGTCTCCTTACACAGCTCGTCGGTCCTACCATCCTCGATCGCCACCGCCGTCGCATAAACCATTAATGTAACCTCAATCCCGATTAAGTTAAGTTAACCACAAAGATTAGTAGTTAATGATGTTGATGATGATGATTAACTAATCAAGTTGTTGTTGTTTTGGTTTTTTATATTTTTTTAAAAAATATATATTAACTTATTAATTAAAGTTAACATATCAATTAAAGCAACAGAAACAAAAAATTACATAATATATATTTTTTTAATTTTATATTTTTTATGGAGTCAGTCGCCAACCCACAACCCAAGGTGGGTAGGGTTGAGTTGGCATTTTGCCACTCGCCAAAATGGCGAAATGCTTCCCATCCTTTTAATGACTCTAGTTGGAACCAAAGTTCAATCTCAATCGAGGACCGGTTTTCGCACTAACATACTCAAATGAATTTAGCTTACTTTGAGTTGGTGGTTCCTGTTTCATCATTACGAAGAAATTAATAAGTGTCGAAATCATGTTAAATAAAAAGAATTATTCCATAAACCCTATAAAAATATGTGATAAAATGTGTATAAATAGGATTTATCAGCAGTCAAATAATATTCAGTTTAAATCATACGCATGAAAATTTTGTTAGAAGCTAAATCTTTTTAAACTTATTAAATTTATGAACATAATAAATATAAATGTACAGAAAGAAAATGAAATAAAATATTTAGGCTGCAAACTAAACAAAAATAAATTTTACAAAACTTAAATACTTTCGGAGAATAACTTTTCTTTTATGTTGTTGTGATTGGGAGTAACATTCTTTGTAAATCATTAAGTAAAATTGTAAAAAAAAAAAAAAGTTAATTTACATTATTTTGGTTGCCTCCAAATTCTCATTTTATAGCTTTTCACATAGAAAGTAAATTATTTAAATATGCAAAACAAAAAATTTATTTAGTCTGAAAGAATTAATGATTGTTTTAAATATATAAGGGCACAATGTAATATAACATGATACAACTTTCATATTGAATATATGACTTATTATCACATTGTTCTTATGATTCTATTCAACTAATCTCTTGTAAAATCACTAATATCAATCCATTCTTATTAATTTTTCTATTGATTTCGAGCATGTAGGTCTCTTTGGTTTAGGCATTTTCGACAATTTCGCGTTTTCGTCATTTTCCATTTTCCATGAAAATGCAAAAAACACAAAAATGCTTTTGGTGTGCCCCTTTTCAAGAAAATGTGGACAAGAAAAAGGGTGTGAAAACAGAAAACATGAAAACGAAAAAAAGTCATTTTCCAAGGAAAAAAATCGTTTTCCTCAATCTCTTGATTGGGGCTTGATCTCAGGTTCAACAGTTGAAGGCCTAACCCTTGCGAGCACTCCATCTTCATCTCCATCTCCATCTCTAGCCATTGAAACTTTCTCCTTGCCTCCCTCTCATTAGGAATCGTCACGACTTCGAGCTCCTTCTTTTCTCTTCTCCCTCATCACTCATCAGAGCGCCTCTCTCCACTTCCCTGCCGGTGAGTCTCTCTCTCTCTCTCTCTCTCTCTCTCTCTCTCTCTCTCTCTCTCTCTCTCTCTCACACACACACATTGGTTTTCCATTAATAACTTGTGTTTGTGGCCCTAATTCTTTGTTATATCAAAGACCATAGCCCCCACCATCTTCTCCATCTCTACCTTTTCGTGTTGTTCCCGCCGACCTCTCTTCTCTTCCGTGGGTCAGGCTACAGTGATGGTGAGAAGGAGAGATAGAATGACAACTCAGATGTTATTAAATACAGATGACAACATAAATTTATATAAAAAAAAACCTTATAACGAATCAAATAACTTTTCCATTTTATGTTACTATAAACAGTTTTTAATAAACCAAATCAAATAGCTTTTTTATTTTCCAATTTCTGAAATGGCAATAGAAAACCATTTCCATTTTTCTATGTTTTTCTCTTTCTCAGAAAATTTAAAATGGAAAACAAACCAAATATCTCCTAAACATTTATTTATTTTTATTAGTATCATAGGCCACACAAGCCACACATGAGAGCAACAAAAAGTCAAATAGTATACCTGACAACAACAGAGAATATTATTCTGCAATTATATTAATAGTTGTTAATGTTAGGTATAACAATATCTTTGATTTCATTTGAAGGATTAGATGTATAAATTTGGGCATGGCCTAATTACTACTGTAATCCCTCCATGTTAGGCTAGGTATTATGGTAATACTTATAGAAACAATAGAGGAGTAAAAACATTTTAAAATTGATCATTTCTTTATTATTATTACATGTGGTATAATTTATGCAATAAGATTTTTTTTAGAAATAATTAAAACAAATAATTTTTTAATAAAATTAACCTTAAAATAGTTTAATTACAAAATTGATCCTGTTTCTGGTTGGTGAAGTGACAGATAAAAGGCAACATTTGAAAAGCTGGCTTCTAAAACCGGCATTCCGGTAAAGTTGGCATTTCAAATGGAGTGGTCAAATTTGAAATTATTTTTGGTTGCGAGTCTTTCTTGCAAATTTTTTTTTTAGAATTTTTTAAAATAATCCATAATAAAAGTTAGTTGTCTTCAAATGGAATATAATAAATTTATTTTGAATTTTTGACATAGATGGATTTCAACTTACATTATTTTTTAATTCGAAAATGATCTAAGAAATCTATGGTGAAACTTTTGGGATTTATGTTTTATACATTCCTAGTTTTTAACTTACTGTATCTTCCCTCTTTAATTTTCTTTTATATTGGTGTTCATCATTTTCTCGAAGTTGGTATCACTTTTGTGTCTTGTTTTTCAAACAAAGAAAAATCTCAATCTATCTCATTCCATTCATAACGGTAGACTATTTATAAAACTATGTCAACATGCTTGGTATGCTTGCTTATATATTTCATAATCCAATCCTAAGCTGTAAACCCTGCCAAAACACCACTTTCTAGCTGCTTAGTAGAAGATAACAGATAGATTACTAAAATCATTGGTTAATACTATGACCATAAACGGGCTGAGCTTGATCGGACTGGGTTCAACTTGAGTTCGGCTCAAAATTGCCAACTCGAGCTTGAAATTAGTTTGAATAAATTTACTCGAGTTCCGCTCGATTTAGCTCAAAATTAAGAGCTCGATTATAATTTCTAGCTGCTTAGTAGAAGATAACGGATAGATTATTAAGATCATTGGTTAATACTATGACCATAAATGGGCTAAGCTTGATTGGACTGGGTTCAACTCGAGTTCGGCTCAAAATTGCCAACTCGAGCTTAAAATTAGCTCGAATAAATTTACTCGAGTTCGGCTCAATTTAGCTCAAAATTAAGAGCTCGGTTATAATTTTGAAGCCTTGAGCTCAGTTCGATTTAGCTTGAAATTTCAAACTTATTTATATATTAATATTTATATATTAATATATATATTATATATATATTAATATATTTTATATATATATATATATATATATATATATATATATTAAATTTCAAACTTTTGAGTTAAGCTCGATTGAGCTCAATTTAGCTCGAAAACTCAAAATTTTGAGCCAAGCTCGAGTTTTTACTGAACCGATCTCGAGTTATTCACGAACAACTTGATCATTTGACAACCCTAGCTAATTAATACATAATGAATATTTGATATCAAATACCGCCAGATATGGAAAAAAAATATGACACTAGGACTTGAAGAGTTGTATTAATAATAATGTCAAGCAATTGTTGCAGCTCGTAAGGTTGAGCTTGAGCATCAGAAAACATCCATGTTTGCTTATTTGCTTATTAGAGTATTCCATGACATATTTTGGCAATAATACAAACTTCAACAAGTAATTGCCTTACGTTCGTTTCCTTTTCCTCCAACATTTCGTATTGCTTATAGTTTTCATATTACAATCTTCAACTTCAGCATTACTTAACTGTTTATGTTTTAAACCTTCAAGCAAGTGATCATTGGGTGTCCTGTTTGATTGATGGGTGTAACAAAAAACAAGTGAAGTTTGATCAAATGATCCAATTTTAGTCTGCCATAAAGCCCACAGCTGGGAGGACACATCACAAAGAAAGGTTACAAAAAAGAAGAAATCTCTTCAATCATTCACAAATATTAGATACTATACAAACTAATGCAGTCTGTTTACAAACTTGCCCCAAGAATATAAAATAATCATCCTTAAAGCAAACATTAATAACCTCGTAAAGGACCACCCAGAAATTCCAACACTATCTGCCAAAACTTGACTACAAATTATAATAACCAGAAACAATTGAAACATATAGCAAAACCATCAAGCAAATCAACACCCAAAAGAACAAACCAATAATGGAAGCGCAAATCCCTCCAAGAAAAAAAAAATAGAAAAAAAGAAAACATATCAATCAGAACCACTCCAGCTTGAGCTAATATTTACCATTCTTGTTTTTCTGTCTGGATCTTCTTTGATGTTCTGAATTAGGAAACGATACATGACTGTTCAAACTTCAGTTGAGTCTTTGACATGTTCTGTTCTTGAAGCAGCTTCAGTCTCTTGAATGGATTGCAATTCAAGAACTTCACTTTCCAATTGTCCAGCAGGTGTTTGAACTTCAGATTGCTGCCTCAAAACCAAATGAATGTCCTCGAGTGATTTTGCTTCAATAACCTGAAGGTCAGAATGAGTCTCCACAGGTTCTACATAAACTCTATCCAGCAGTGCCTCGGATGGTTGGGCTTCAGAATATACCGATTTATCAAAAAAATCTCCATGCAGCTGTTTGAAAGCCGAACTAATATCTTCAATAGATTTTGCCTCCAGAACTAGCAGCTCTGAATTGACCTTTTCTGCATTGGCATGTCTAACAACTTCAGGCTCTAGGTGCATTTGACTACCTTCGGCAATGGAAGATTCATCTGCATCTTGACTTGATTTTTTTGGGTCATTTACCATGCCAGCAGAAAGCTGTTTCATAGCCAAATGTATGTCTTCAAGAGATGTAGCTTCAACAACTTGCAGTTCTGAGTGAGTTCCCAACAATTCTGAATCTGCCCTTTTTACATCCAAATCTGTAACTGCTTCCTCTTCGAGGTATATTTGGCTATCCATTACATCAGAAGATCCATCTTTGCTTTCAATTGATTTATTTGGGTTCTCAACCACAGCAGAAGAAAGTTGTTTCATGGCCAGATGTATGTCTTCAAGAGATGTAGCTTCAACAATTTGCATGTCGGAGTGAACATCCATCAACTCCGTATGAATTTCGCATGGCAAAATTTCTGAAGGTCCGCTTCAGGATGAACAAGATTAACCGAATCTGATTGGCTAAGTTGTTTGAAGGCCATATCGCCAATTGATTTTGCCTTAAGAACAAGCAACTCTGAATTTGTCTCTAGGTTCTTGATCTTTGTCTGAAGCATCTGATCCACTTGATCCAACTTCAGGGTTTGTTGTGATATGCTTCTCAACCATAGGTTCTGCAGCTAAAGGCAGAGCAGCTCCTTCGACAAGTTGATCAGGAACCAAACCAATATCCTCATGAGAAAATGCTTCAAGAACATGCAGCTTAGACTTGTACACTGTCTGCTCTGGATCCATTTCTAGTATTGTTAATGTTGGCTGTTCAACAACTAACTTTGTCTCATCCATGGTTTCAGCAGGCAGCTTTGAGGACAGATGGGGAACCTCAAGGGATTTATCTTCACAAGATTCAACTCTGCCGATACCATCACTAACAAATGGCAGTTCCATTCCAGAAAGCTCTTGATTTAATGTTGGTTTTGCCGCATAGAAGTCACCGACCACATCCAGTTCCGATAACAAATCTTCATCAATTTCTTTTAAGTCTTTAAGCTCATTACGGACTTCACCAGATTCCATCTCTGAACAGATTAAACCACTGCTGCACCTAGTCTCAGAGTCATCCCTGATTTCTGATTGATTTACAGCATATAAGCCAGAAAAACTACTATCAGAAAAGGAAACTCCAGGTGAAGAAATTAGAGCATCACTTTCCTCAAGCTCATGGATCAAGCTTTTGGAATTAACATCTGTTCTATTTTCCTTTGGAGATTGTGGCTGAGGAGAAGAAAGTGCATCCTGAAGATCATAAGGATCGACATTGTACTCTTCAAATAACTGCAAGCCAGTAAAACTAACCATTGGCGCAGGTTCCTCAGAGCTGTCATGTTCTTGCTCAAGTACAGATTCATGAAGGTGCTCAGGGATTGGAGGTAGATCCAAAACGCTGGGTTGAAATTCTTCAAGATCAATTCTATCAGTAGGATTTCTCAAACATTCATGCTCTTCAGGATAAGAAGTTAAACTGATTGACTCATTCCAATCACATTCAAGACTTGCTTCCACATCCACAGGACTATCCTTTTTACCATTTACTTCTGAAGACAAATTTGGACGATGGACCAGTTGCACAGCAGCTGGCTCTGGAACCATGGAAATAACAGAATCACTAAAATCTGTGTCAGCTTCAGGATATACCATTCGGATGACATCATGTTCACTAATCATAGATTCCTCCCTCGGCACTGAATCATTTTCTTCAGCGAAATTAACTGAAATATCTTGAGAACCAGATGTGGAGTCTTCACCTGTACTCCTATGGTTAAAAACAAAACCTTCAGATATAACATTCATTTCAGTTCGCCTTGGAGGTGAGCCAAATTCGGAGATCTCCACCTGCAGATCAGATGCCAATGAGCTGGAATAGGAACCTTCTTGGCCTGCATATAAAATGAGATGCATCCAGCACTTAGTTGACAAGGATTTTGAAGTTATGTTCTAGTAATCAGAATCAGGATCAGGATTTTTTTGAAAAAATAATCAGAATTAGGATTTACCATACCTCCAAAAAACAATTCACTATTAAGTGCTGCAACGTTATAAAGAGATTCGTCAGTTGCTGATGGGCTAGAATAAAAAATACAATTGGCTACTTGACTTTCATCTAGTCTCTCCATTTTGTTGCTCACATTATTGTAATCCAAAATAGCTGAATGTGTAGAATCCCTGGAGCCACCCAACTTAATCAGTCCTCTCAACTGTGGCAGATACTTCATTGATACTCATATCCAAAACCTTATCAGTAACTTCTGATGAAGAAGAAGAGCTTGAATCATTAAACTTCTCTTTTATCTCATGTAAGTGGTCCGCTTCTGAAACAAGTAACATGGGCAAATCATTATGTCTAATTTCCTCATCCACAGCCCCAGCAAATGGAAGATCTCCTTCAATAGCACCAGCAGCATCAGAACCAATCCTATTGTCTTCAACGATGTTGATCCCACCAGGTTCTTGCTTATCATCAACAAGATCAAGTTTCTCAGAAGACTGACTTCTTAGATCAGAAGGTTCACCCTATGATCAAAAGGACCCAACAATTCACTCTGGTCATAATATACCTGTTTGGCACGCCCTTATTTTCCTGATCAACTAATGAAACAGAATCAAATTCAGGAACAGAATTCACTTTTGAATCACTATTTGCACTTATATGTCTTTGGAGTGTGGCATAATCACTCTGGTCTGAGTCCATACTTTCTGCAGGTCTGAACCGAGATGTACGCTTCTCTTGTGTGCTATCAACAGAAAATAATGGTTCCATAGAAAAGCTATCATGCTTTCGGAAGAACATCTCTCTCTGTGAAAGTGGTGCAAACTCTTTCCGGTGGCTCATCTTCTGACTAGTTAGGCCTCCAGTTTCACCAATTGAATCATCAGAAAAATCAAAAGGATTCCACCTGGGTAGGAGGACAGAAGGAGCAGAACCAGGAATTGGGGGTAAACCCATGCTTTCTTCTGAATCATCAGGGAGATCAAAAGGATTTCTTTTTATTGGACGAGTTTCAATATGAAGGCCACGAAGTTGCTGCATAACTGGGTCAATGTCATCAATATCCAAGTTTAATCGATTTCTTTCAGCTTCAAGTCTCTTCCTTGCTCTTCTCTTTGCAATCAAATTCTCCAACCTCTGATTCCGTTCAAGTTCTAAAATGCCCAGATCCATGATGTTCTTCTGATCATCTGCTGTCCATTTTACCGCAACTTCAGTTGCATCATCTCTCTCTTCCTGCCTTTCATCTTCTTCTTGCCCTTGATTTTCAGCCTCTTCCTCAGCCTCGACTGTCAAGTGATTCACTTTCATCAGAGGATGACTGGGAAGCAGCATCTGAATTGTTGATATCTTTGTGAGCATGCTGAGGATGTTCAGAGTATAATAGTGGGTGAAGCTCATCAAGCATTGGTAAGATGTCAGCCATGGAGGCATCAGGAGATGAACTCTCTGCACGATCAGATTCAGAATCTGAAGAAGCATCATGCCTTTCAATGTGCTGATATGGTGAACCAAGTGAAGAAGCAAAATGATTTCCAAGTGCAGGTTCATCCATCTTAATCTGAGGAGCCTCAAATTCGCTTTGACCCTTGGAAGGAGCATGAATAACATCTTCACCATCTGCAAACAGAATTTGATCAGAATTTGCAGCAGAAAATTCTCTGTTAACAACTTGTCCTTGATAATCATCCTCATCAACTTTCTTCTCACCATGAATTTCTTTCTCATCTTCCTTGAACAAAGAGCTTGAGGCGGTTAAAGCATCATCCTGTCGCTTCCATCATCATGACTTATTACAGAAAATGCATGGCTTTCTACATTACCACTTGCATTGACATCTCCTTCAATCAATGTTGTTGCTTCCAATTGGATCTTCATTGATCTCTCTTCTTTGTTCCACATGAGGCTCTACGCAAAGATTTCGTCTTTCTTGACAACAAGGTTATCAGCAGCACAAGTCGCTTTCAGTGAATGGACTTCCTGAGTCTTCTTGTCTTCTTCGCCAACCTCAGGTATGTTCGGTTCACCATAACTCAAAAAGCAGGCCAAGAAGAAAAGCAGTGCAGAAGATGACTGGAGATGAAGATACAAGAAAGGCAAATAAAGAAGGAAAACATCTGTACAGCGAAAAGCACAAAACCACAAAGCCCAAATAAAGGGATGATCTCTGGTGAATTTGTAACTAGCCCTAATAGAAACCGACAGTCCTTTTCTAACAAATGGTATGACTTTCTTCATTTCAACCGCCATATCCTCTTTGTTGGTTCTCCTTCAACAATCTGATATAGCAAAGAAATATTATTTTAATGAAGAACTAAAACTGATTGTTGGTGTAATAAAAAATCAGAAAAATCTCAACGAGTTCATCAAGATTGAACATTGTAAAAGAGTTAAACATACAATGAAAGCCCAATTAAAGAATGATCTGACAAAAACCATTACAGTTTGAAAAATCATCAAAAGCCTATATCTAAATAAGTAAGCTTCTGCTACTTCAAAATTATCTGTGAATCTTTCAAGAGGTAATGGTGTATATATCATGGACCATCATCAAATAGATTGAATGTTTACCGGAAAGTTAATAAGACCAGACCACTCCATAACAAAACAAAACACATAATACAATTAAGTTCAAATAAAACCCAAACCCTATGGGGATAAATATTCTTAATGAAATATTAGAAACATGGTCATTAAATCTACATATTCATAATTGCTATATTCTCAATCTAGTTCAGTCAGTTTTACTGGCGAGACTCAACAGCCTTATGAATAATTGTCACAAATATACCTTTACCAAAGAAAGCACCTAATACATCTATCTACTCACAATCAAGATTTCAACTTACATATGAAGAAGTCAAGCAATGTGTTCATAGATCATATAATCCTTGATCAAAATGTTTCAAAAATCATCAGCATCATTAAAAGATAAGGATTTAATCCAAACCACTCAATAAGAACCAAGAATCGTCATCATTAAGTACAAGTTCCAATAGAGTGACAGGATTGAACATGCTCAAAGTAGCCCTTCCTGGTTTTGCACAATCAATAGATAATTCAGTTGTAAAATCCTATGAATTCAACAAAATCAATCATACAATAAATAAATAAATAAATAAATAAAAATAAAATACTATTCCTTTGTTTCAAAAGGTAGTCATCAAATCCAACCTTTTTTTTTTCCTTAATCCCATTTTAGATTAGAAATGCAATAAATTCCACTAAAACCAACTACAAGGGAAAGGGATTTTAATTAAACACAGGGACAACAGCATAAATCCAGAAATCTCATCCCCACAGCCCATCATTCTCAAAGAAACAAAAAATGATAACACAAACACAGAACACAAACAACCAAACAAAATCAAATCTTTTGCCAACAAAACCATTTAGAGGTATTAACCAGAACAAGAGAAAGCTATCAAAGGATCAAGCCAATCAATCAAACTGATACAATTAACAAATGAGAAAAACAAAAACGCAACAAAATGATCAAAGCCTGAGGAGATCACTCACATGGAATGAAGATCGAAGGCAAAGGGTGAGACAGTTGAGGTATGCGGCTGAGAAAAGGAGGAAGAGGAGGAGAGAAGAGAGAGGAGAAGGAATCCTAAGGAAAGCAAAAGTGAAGGGTGATGACTCTTTCTTTCTCCAGGGTACCACTCTTTTCTTTCCTTTCGGCCAAGGGAGTTAGACTGACATGTTCCTCCTCCTCAGCTCAGCACGCTTTCGTTGCTTTTTGGTGGGGATTTGTTTTTCATGATGGAATTTTCATCTACAAAGCAGTCTGCTTCCTTCCTTGGCCATGAGAGTCAGTGAGGGGTGAGGGCCCACTCCCTTTGAGATCTACCATTGGGCCTTGACTACATGGTATGCTATGCTGTCTTCATCATGAAGGAAGGGACATGAAAGTAATTTTTTATTTTTTTTTAACACAGGTCATCAAGACCTCCCAAATGACGTACTCAATCAAGCGAATTGCCCAATGCACAGAATCTAAGATACCGCTAGACCAATGATCCTTGGGCAATTTGCCAAAATAACCCTGGGCCGTTTATTTTATTATTTTTTTAGCCCTAGTTTAAAAATATTTGTTGAAATAGCCTTGGTCTGCCCAGTCAGCAACCAAACTGCTAATTATGATAGCTAATCGGCATTTGAAAATGCCGATTAGCTCTAGAGACCTCATTTTTTGCTCTTCGGACCTAATCGGTATATGAAAGATCGATTATCTTCAAACAGCTCATTTTCGTGGTTTGTGGAGGTAATCGGCATTTCAAAGACCGATTAGCTCTAGACAGTTCATTTTCGAACTCTCTAGAGCTAATCGGCATTTGAAACGCCGATTATCTTTGAAACGCCGATTAGCTTCAAAGAGCTCGTATATAGTAAAAGACCGATTAGCTCCAGAGAATTCATTTTCATACTGTATGGAGCTAATCGGCATTTGAAAGACCAATTAGGTCCAAATAGCTCATTTTCTTGATCTCCGGAACTAATCGACATTCCACATGCTAATTAGATCGTTGAATAATAGTTTATTATTTTTTATTAGCCTAGTCAACATTATGGCTGTTAATTAGATAGCGCGAGGGCCATTTTAATAATAAAATTGGACCTCAAAAAATAATAAAATAAATGACCGAGGGCCATTTTGGCAAATTGCCCATGATCCTTTGGTACATGAAAGTGGCCAAATGGGAGGCGATCTTAAATGAACAGTGTTCCGGCTGGCCTTATATTAACATTTTCATATATCAGTCGTGTTACTATGCGGCCGACCATAACACAGTGCAAGTGCGGTCGCCCCATTTTAGCCCACTTGCACAGTGTTTTAAGAAAATCCAACCATATGGATGGAAAGAACATCGAAAATTAAACTAGCATGTCAATTTTTATACAATTTGGGAAGGTGTAGGGTCTTCATCTTAAAGGGTGAAAATTTTCACCCTTTAAGATGAAGACCCTACACCTTCCCAAATTGTATGAAAATTGACATGCTAGCTTATTTTTCAGTGTTCTTTCCATCCATACGGTTGGAAATCCTTAAAACACTGTACAAGTGGCCGAATGGGAGGTGACCTTAAATGAACAGTGTTCCGGGCGGCCTTATGCTAAATTTTCATACATATATATATAGGGTCATGTTACTATGAGGTCGGCCTTACTACTATTTAAGTAAGGTCGCCTCATTTTAACCCATTTGAGAGTGTTGTTTACAAATCCAACCGTATAGATGGAAAGAACATCGAAAAATAAGATAACATGTCAATTTTCATACAATTTCGTGACCGTATGATCATTCATCTTAAAGGGTGAAAATTTAACCCGTTAAGATTTCTATAAATTTTCACCCGTTAAGATGAATGATCATATGGTCACCAAATTGTATGAAAATCGACATGTTATCTTATTTTTTGATGTTCTTTCCATCCGTACAATTTGAAACCCTAAAAACACTCTCAAAGTGGGTGAAAATGAGTTGACTATATATATATATATACGGGGTTGATACTATGCGCCAGACCTTATCACTATGCAAGAGCGGTCTCCTCATTTTGGCCCACTTGCACAATGTTTTGAGGAAATCCAACCGTATGGATGGAAAAAAAAAACATCGAAAAATAGGCTAGCATGTCAATTTTCATATAATTTGGGAACTTGTAGGGTCTTCATCTTAAATGGTGAAATTTTGAACCAGTAAGATTTTTATAAATTTTCACCCGTTAAGATGAAGACCCTATAAGTTCTCAAATTGTATGATAAATTAACATACTAGCTTATTTTTCGATGTTCTTTCATCCATATGGTTGGAATTCCTTAAAATACTGTGCAAGTGGCCAAATGCGAGGCAACCTTATTTGCACAGTAATCCGGCTGGCCTTATAATACCATCCCCGTATATATATATATATGTAATGCCTGCCCCGAAATAAATAAAGATTTTTATTTATTTATGAAATTCGAGATTTGTCTTAAGTGTTAATTAATGAAAATTAATTAACTGTTGAATTAATCAGATTAATTATCGAAGAAAGTAGACGAAAAACAAATAAATAATAAGTCTCGAGGAGTTGGATCCTACGGGGATGTAGATGACCCCGCGGATGCCACAAAGTGAACCCAGATTAAAGGGAATGATTAAAGTCGAGATTCGCTGGATCCGGTCGGAGAGAAAGACGATCCCGTGATGCCACAAATACCGCTCACGGAGTCGCCCGACCCGGATTCCTGATCCTGGTCGGAAAAATTATTCATAAGATAATATTTTTAAACGCCATGTGACATAAAGAATTAAATAAAATAATATAAAGTATTTAAGATAATATATTATAACAAATGAAATAATTGAAAAAAAAAAAAAAAAAAAAAGAAGAAACGCTCTGTCTTTAAAAAACAGAGAAGAAAGAACGAGAGAGAGAAACAAATCTCTCGATCTCTCTCGATCTCTCTCTCAACCACGGACGCATCAGCTTCTCCCCTTCTCGCTAGGCTCGAAGATCTCGCCAGCCATCGCCGACACGGCGCTTCTCCCGACCACCTCCCCCATCATGCTGAAGCGCCGGGCCACCTCCCCGGCCCCTCAGCAGCCCTCACGACTCACTGACGCACGCTCGGCCCAAATTTGGCCAGCACCATGAACTCCAAGTAGCCCGGCCAAAGCCTCCACCCGACGCCTGGTGATTCAAGCAGCCTCCACCCAAATTTCCTCTCCTCCCTTGTCCCTTGGACAGCAAATTTCTTCTCCTATGAGGATAGAACGTCGCCGATCACTTCATCGCCCTCGCAATTGTGAGCTTGATATTGGGGGAAACCCTAGATTAATTTCTTGGAATTGAATGAAATATTAGGGTGGGGATTAGAGAGGGATTAGGGGAGGATTTAAATGGATTAATTGCATGTATGAACTATATAAGTGTTAGATTAATTATTGTGGAATGTTTGTACATTTTCGGGGCCCTACAATTAGGGGAGGTGCCGCCGAAATTTTCTTAGGCTTTATTTTCGGGCGGTCCCCTTCAGGGATGTATTTGGCCCGCAATATTTTTCCCGATCGGGAAGTATTAAGAACCTTTAGAAAGATCATCGAGATCTTTCCAACTGTAATCTAGATCATTGGAATCCGACTTATGGATTGAATGTTATTAGCAGCCTCGCGATCATACTTTAATACGAAAAATACGGAAAAAAGTTGGGACCGTTGTGTCCTCTTAGTCCATTTAATTATGCATGATTGTTAGGATCAAGTATAATTAACTAGGTTAATATTTTATTTACTAGATCCGATCCGGACGCTGCGTGAGACGCGACGGAGATCGTGATTTCTTTCCAAACCGTGTAGGATTCTCGCGTCGCGGATTTGTGAGTATCACTTTTCTCTATCTTGCTTGATATTTGTACTCTTATTCCTTGAGAGGTTCCCAACATGTATTCGAGACGTACATCGGATATGTGTCGGTTTTATATCTCAAGGGATAGTTGCTTCCTATCATTTGCACCTATTTGAGTAGAGTTTACTCCTCAACTATGGTTTGGCTTCCGATCCGAGGGATCATTATTTTCATATATGTATTCATGTGATTTGCCTTGGATATATATGTGTGTTTATACCTGTTGCCAGGTGTTTGGGTACTTTCAATCTCTTACGTACAGGCATGATACATCGGGCGAGGCTCACGAGAGTGAGATGGTCTCACCATGTATACATGCTCTTTATAGCGCTACCCGGCTTTAGGCCGTGGATGATACCAAGGTATCTTAGTATCACATACGCTGTGAGATTGAGTACATCCGTGGAGCCGTCCACATCCAGAGATAGATAGCTTGCTAGTGATTGCTGATTCACTTGCATATTTATTCTGATCTATATTATTTGCTGTTATGACTGTCGCCACTTTTATTATTCATGAGATCCTACCAGCCTTCTTCTTTGGCTCACGACTTGTTTATGTGCTTCCTCGTGTTCGTAATTTAGGAGGAGCAGGAGTGAAGTCTAGATAGGATTTACCGAAAGTGGCCACTCGGTGTTGTTTCATATTGAGGTCTCAAGGTGACTCTTCCTTTCTCTTCAAGCAGTAGACTTGGTTCTCAGATCATTATTATTAGTTGTATGGACCACTAGGGGTGACCGGACTAGATCCTAGTCTTAGATTGTACTGCATTTTGTTGTATAAACTCCTTTTTATCTTTTATGTTATTCTTCCGTTGTTTTCTGGTTACTCCAGATTATTATCTGTACCGGAGTCTCTGAGGCCTCGCGCCCGAATGGGGGTGCGGCCCCTGTTTGGGTGCGGCCGGTTTGTGCGGCTGCCCGTTCCTGGGCGCCACAAATCTAAGCTGTATCGAGCGCATAAATCTAAGTCACCCTAGTTGTCATAACAACTTAGAAATTGAGTCTAAACTTTCTTGAGAGAATGGGTTGGGTAGTGTACTAACCATTCGAAGTTTTTCTATCTTTCAGAAGATATGCCACCAAGAACACGGGGACAATCTCGCTACTTGCCAAATGACCCCACCCCCTGCAACCCATGCAATGGGCAGGGGAGATCCCAACCATTCAGATGAGGAGAGTCACAGGCAGCACCTGTGAGATCGGCGCCGTGAGACCCGTGCACACCTGCATACCACTAAGCAGGGAGTCATCCCGACAACACAGCAGGAGGATACCCCGGCTACCCCGGCTACACCAGCTACCCTGGCTACCCCGGCTACACCGGCTACCCTGGCTACCCCGGCTACCCTGGCTACCCCACAGGAGGATCCGCCGGCTACGCAGCAGGAGGGCACCCCAGTCACCCGGCAGGGGGTTACTCTGGACCTGCGACGGGAGGCTACCCTGGCCCATTTGCTGGAGGTTACCCTGGTCCCGCACCGGGAGGATATCCCGCCTCCAAAGACAGTGGAGGTTTTCTCTGCATCCCGCGCAGACCGACGGGTCCGATGCGGTGAGATGGCTTTCATGATGCGCCGATGCGCCGCAACATAAAGAAGCCAGTGGCCTACACACCGTAGCGAGCGGCTCCTTTGGCCGAAGTTCAGAGACACGGACCGCCGCCTTCTTTGCGGGTACCGACCACCGGCAGTAGCCGTGGATCGATGATGAGATGGAGGCCACCTTCCGAGTCATGGAGAGCCCAGATGGAGACATGGTGAGATTAGCCACTTACATGTTGAAAGGCCGAGCTAGAGCATGGTTCAAGGCCGAGGTACAGAATCATGGTACAGGAGCATTCCAAACATGGAGTCGGGCTCAAGATGCCTTCTTCGACAAGTACTTTTCGGGCCAGTCGACAAGCGTAGATGACTCAACAGCTTCTTGAACCTAAGGCAGGGAACATGACCGCCGATGAGTATGAGGCCGAAGTTCGAGAGGTTATCCGTGTTCGCCTCCTACACTAGTAGCAGATGGATTGTTCAAGGCCCGCCTGCTGGAGGCCTAAGGAACAATCTCGCATGATGTGACATCTTCATCGAGGCGCTTTCCACGCGGTTGGTGGAAATAGCTATGACAATGAGAACTCTCTCACAAGGACCCGTGGAGTCCTGCAGGGGAGAACAGAGCAGGGCAGGGAAGGAACCCCTGTGAAGAGCGAAGTCTTCCGGGGCGCTCAGAGGCTCCGTGAGCGAAGCGCAGATCTCACTTTACAGCCAGATCCTCGTCATCATCCGGTCCCAGGCGGGGATCGCCGTGAGGTGGTTACCGCTCTAGTTGCGGCCGCTGTGGTGGCCCCCACACCGTAGAGCAAAGGCCGGCACCCAAATACATGTGCTTCCGATGTGGGAGTACCGAGCATTTCAAAGCCGATTGCCCTGTCGACCGGACCGAGTCACAGGGAGGAGTTGGGTCTCAGACAGTATCAGGTATGCCCCCACGCATACCAAGAGGGATCACAAATGCCGCACTACAAGTAGCCGAGGTCAGAGAGGTGGTTCCAGAGGTGGGAAGGGGAAAGCTACAGAACCCCCTTCTGCTTCTAGCCACTCAGCCAGCATGTGGTCGAAGTTTATAACCTCATTACAGAGGATGCCTGTGCCTCCTAATGCAGGTGGTCGCAGGTACTATTTCTGTTTCTACCCACTATGCTTGTACACTATTTGATCCCGGGGCGACACATTCTTTCGTGTCTACGTCTTTTGCCCGGAGAAACTCTTTGTATGTAACTGAACTACCACACGACCTATGCGTCGATACCCCGGTGGGAGCAACAAGGATCGTGAATAGACTGGCACCAGGATGCGCAGTCGTGATCGAGGGTCACGAGCTCACCGCTGATCTACATCTGATGGAGATGCGCGACTACGACGTCATCCTCGGCATGGACTGGCTCTCCTCAGCATACGCGGTGTTGGACTGCAGAAGGAAGAGAGTACATTTTCGATTCCTGCATCACGAAGAATTCATCTTCAACGGCAGCAAAAGCTACACATTGGCTCGGGAGATATCTGCACTTCGAGCCCGGAAGCTGATCAACAGAGGCCGTGTCGGATTTCCAAGGCCCATCTCTCGAGGCGAGAGATACTCAAGCATACAAAGGGAGCGTATTCCCTATCGCTCGCGGACTTTCCTGACGTATTCCCGTGATGAATTGTTCTGACTTCCCCAAATAGGGAAGTATAATTTGGCATCGACTTAGCTCCTGCACGCATCCATATCCGTAGCCCGCATGTGATGGCCCCCGCCGAGCTAAAGGAACTGAAGAAGCAATTGGAAGAACTCCTGGAGAAGGGGTTCATACGGCCGAGCATGTCACCTTGGGGAGCCCCGGTACTATTTGTTAAGAAGAAGGACGGGTCGATGAGATTGTGTATCGACTACCGCGAGCTCAACAAAGTGACGATCAAGAACAAGTATCCTCTACCGAGGATTGACGACTTGTTAGATCAATTGCAAGGAGCCCAAGTATTCTCCAAGATAGATCTGAGATCTGGGTACCATCAGGTACGGATCCGGGGCGAAGATGTCCCGAAGAGTGCTTTTCGTACTAGATATGGGCACTATGAATTCCTAGTGATGCCGTTCGGGCTTACCAATGCCCTAGCGGTGTTCATGGATTTGATGAACCGTATATTCAGACGTTACTTAGATCGGTTCGTAGTCGTCTTCATCGACGACATTCTGATCTACTCGAAGAGCAAGAAGTTACATGCTAAGCATCCAAGTCCGGTAATCGAGACGCTTGAGGCACGCAGGAGTCAGACGCCAAATTTTCCAAGTGTGACTTCGGGTCAACAGAGCCGTAGCTTTCTTGGGACACGTCATCAGCGGAGCAGGAGTCTCTGTGGACCCCAAGAAGATCGAGGCAGTAGTGGATTGGAGTAGACCGAGCACCGTCAGAGACATCAGGAGCTTTCTGGGGCTAGCTGGCTACTACAGGAGATTTGTAGAGGGATTCTCCCGGCTAGCATTACCCATGACCAGATTGACTCGGAAAGGGACTTCATTCATCTGGACGGATGATTGCGAGCGGAGCTTCATAGAGCTGAAGAATCGATTAGTATCTGCACCTGTTCTGGCCCTACCAGAGAGTGGGTGCGGGTATGTGATCTACAGCGATGCTTGCAAGACAGGTTTGGGGTGTGTTCTTATGCAAAATGGGCGGGTCATCGCCTATGCTTCACGACAACTGAAGTCGCACGAGGAGAACTACCCCACACATGATTTAGAGTTGGCAGCAGTTGTCTTTGCTTTGAAGATTTGGCGCCATTTCCTCTACGGCGTACCATGTGAAGTGTATACAGACCACAAAAGTCTGAAATACATATTCACTCAGAAGGAACTGAATATGAGGCAGAGACGCTGGCTGGAGTTAATCAAAGACTATGACCTCAGCATCCATTACCACCCAGGCAAGGCTAATGTGGTGGCTGATGCATTGAGCAGGAAAGTCAACTACGGAGCAGCCGCAAATCTGACCGAGCAGGTACCTCTATTGGAGGAGATGAGGAAATTGGAGCTAGAAGTGATTGAGCCGAGCTCAGAGGTGAGCATGGCTAGTTTATGCATCCGGCCCAATTTATTGGAAAGGATCAAGACAGTCCAACTACAAGATCCGGAACTACTGAAGCACTGGAACAAGATTCAACAAGGAATACAGACTGAATTCCGGGTTCATGAGGATGGGACCCTGAGGCGGGAAGACCGAGTCTGTGTACCTAATGTTCCCGAGCTGAAGAGGGATATTTTGGAGGAAGCTCACTACTCGAGCTATACAATCCATCCTGGAGGCACCAAAATGTACAGAGGACTGAAGACTACCTTCTGGTGGGTCAACATGAAGCGTGAGGTAGCTGAATTTGTGGCCCATTGCCCTACCTGCCAGCGGGTGAAGGCAGAACACCAGAAGCCAGCAGGACTACTACAGCCCCTACCTATACCAGAATGGAAATGGGAACACATCACGATGGACTTCGTGAGTGGTTTGCCTCGGACTCAGAAGGGAAATGATACAGTATGGGTGATCGTTGACCGACTAACCAAGTCGGCACACTTCTTGGCATTGAGACCTAGGATGGGTATGGCACGATTGGCCAAGTTGTACTTGGACAAAATTGTTTGTCTGCATGGCATACCAGTGACGATCACCTCCGACCGAGACACAAGATTCGTCTCAACATTTTGGCAGAGTTTACAAGCGACTTTGGGTACCCGTGTACAACTCAGCACGGCCTTTCATCCAATCGGCCGCATCGGCCAATCGTGAGAGAACTATCCAAATCCCGAAGACATGCCGAGGGCATGCGCCTTGACTTCACCGGTCATGGGATGAGCATTTGGCAATGGCGGAGTTCGGCCTATAACAATAGTTATCGTGCCAAGATCCGGGATGGCACCCATACGCAGGCTCTATAATGCGCACCATGCAGAACACCTATATTCTGGAACGATGTAGGGGAACGGAAACTTGAAGGGCCCGAGATGGTACAAAGAGCACAAGAACAGGTTAAAATCATCAGGGAAAGACTAAAGATAGCCCAGAGTCGTCAGAAGAGCTATGCTGACAAAGGACGTACCGCACTGGAGTTCCAAGTGGGCGACAAAGTACTTCTAAGAGTGTCACCCATGAAGGGTGTGATGAGGTTTGGGAAGCGTGGGAAGCTCACCCAAGGCCACGCTGGACCCTTTGAAATACTAGGGCGAAGTTGGAGAAGTGGCGTATCGCTTGGCCCTACCTCCGTGATTTGGCCCAGTTCATAACGCCTTCCATATCTCTATGCTAAGAAAGTACCTTTCCCACCCATCAAAGATCATAGAGTACCTAACCGTGGAACTCCAACAAAACTTGTCTTATGAAGAATGGCCAAGAGAAATACTTGACTACAAGGAACAAATAACCGAGGAAATGAGCTATACCGCTAGTCAAAGTAAGGTGGAACAACCATATCAAGTGGCAAATGAAGTTTAATTTGGGAACGCTAAGAAGACATATAAGGAGGCGCTACCTGATTTATTTATAATCTTGTGAGTTTAGGGACTAAACTCCTATAAGGGGGGGAGATTGTAATGCCTGCCCCGAAATAAATAAAGATTTTTATTTATTTATGAAATTCGAGATTTGTCTTAAGTGTTAATTAATGAAAATTAATTAACTGTTGAATTAATCAGATTAATTATCGAAGAAAGTAGACGAAAAACAAATAAATAATAAGTCTCGGGAGGAGTGGATCCGACCGGGGATTAGATGACGACCTCGCGATGCCACAAAGGAACCCGTGATTAAAGGGAATGATAAAAGTCGAGATACGCGGATCTGGGTCGGGAGAGAAAGACGACCTGCGGATGCCACAAATACCGCGGTCACGGAGTCGCCTCACCCGGATTCCCTGACCGGTCGGAAAAATTATTCATAAGATAATATTTTTAAATGCTGATGTGACATAAAGAATTAAATAAAATAATATAAAGTATTTAAGATAATATATTATAACAAATGAAATAATTGAAAAAAAATAATAATAAAATAAAATAAAGAAGAATCTCTCTGTCTTTAAAAGACAGAGATGAGAGAACGAGAGAGAGAAAACAAATCTCTCGATCTCTCTCTCGATCTCTCTCAACCACGGACGACCGCCCTCCCCTTCAAGGCCTGAAGATCTCGCCGCCATCGCCGACAGTCGGCGCCTCCCGAACCAACCCCCCCCCACCGCGAGCGGCGCCGCCACCTCCCGCCGTCCCTTGCAGCAGCCTCACGACCTCCGCTGACGCGTGACGCCAGTCGGCCCAAATTCTCGCCGGCAAAGAACTCCGCAGCCCGCCTCAGCCCACCCGGACGCCGGTACTCCGCAGCTCCACCCAAATTTCCTCTCCTCCTTGTCCTCGTCGGGATACAGCCTCAGCCTCTCTTCTCCTACGAGGATAGAACGTCAGTCGATCACTTCATCGCCTCGCAATTGTGAGCTTGATATTGGGGAAAC
The DNA here is from genome assembly GCA_026586065.1 of Dioscorea zingiberensis. Classification (NCBI taxonomy): domain Eukaryota; kingdom Viridiplantae; phylum Streptophyta; class Magnoliopsida; order Dioscoreales; family Dioscoreaceae; genus Dioscorea; species Dioscorea zingiberensis. The sequence continues at coordinate 23,745,680 of CM048818.1, read as the reverse complement.
CCTAGATTAATTTCTTGGAATTGAAATGAAATATTAGGGTGGGGATTAGAGAGGGATTAGGGAGGATTTAAATGGATTAATTGCATGTATGAACTATATAAGTGTTAGATTAATTATTGTGGAATGTTTGTATATTTTCGGGGCCCTACAATTAGGGGAGGTGCCGCCGAAATTTTCTTAGGCTTTATTTTCGGGCGGTCCCCTTCAGGGATGTATTTGGCCCGCAATATTTTTCCCGATCGGGAAGTATTAAGAACCTTTAGAAAGATCATCGAGAGATCTTTCCAACGGTAACTAGATCATTGGAATCCGACTTGCGGATTGAATGTTATTAGCAGTTCTCGGTGACTGCGCCTTAATACGAAAATACGGGAAAAGAGTTGGGACCGTTGTGTCCTCTTAGTCCATTTAATTATGCATGATTGTTAGGATCAAGTATAATTAACTAGGTTAATATTTTATTTACTAGATCCGGATCCGGACGCGTGAGACGCGACGGAGATCAGGGGATTTCTTTCCAAACCAGGTAGGATTCTCGTGCCGTGATTTGTGAGTATCACTTTTCTCTATCTTGCTTGATATTTGTACTCTTATTCCTTGAGAGGTTCCCAACATGTATTCGGTAGACGCATACATCGGATATGTGTCGGTTTTATATCTCAAGGGATAGTTGCTTCCTATCATTTGCACCTATTTGAGTAGAGTTTACCTCAACTATGGTTTGGCTTCCGATCCGGAGGGATCATTATTTTCATATATGTATTCATGTGATTTGCCTTGGATATATATGTGTGTTTATACCGCTGCTGTGTGTTTGGGTACTTTCAATCTCTTACGCATGTGCATGATACATCGGGCGGAGGCTCACCGAGAGTGAGATGGTTCCACCATGTATACATGCTCTTTATAGCGCTACCCGGCTTAGGCCGTGGATGATACCTCAAGGTATCTTAGTATCACATATGCCGAGATTGAGTACATCCGTGGAGCCGCCCACATCCGTGAGATAGATAGCTTGCTAGTGATTGCCGATTCACTTGCATATTTATTCCGATCTATATTATTTTGTCATATGACTGCCGCCACTTTTATTATTCATGAGATCCCATCGAAGCCTTCTTCTTTGGCTCACGCGACTTGTTTATGTGCTTCTCGTGTTCGTGAGGAGGAGCAAGGAGTGAGTCTAGACAGGGATTTACCGAAAGTGGTCACTCGGTGTTGTTTCATATTGAGGTCTGCGTACCTCTTCCTTTCAGTGTGAGACTTGGTTCTGTATCATTATTATTAGTTGTATGGACCACTAGGGGTGACTGGACTAGATCCTAGTCTTGTATTGTACTCGTACGGAGTTGTATAAACTCCTTTTTATCTTTTATGTTATTCTTCCGTTGTTTTCTGGTTACTCCAGATTATTATCTGTACAGGAGTCTCTGAGGCCTCGCTGAATGGGGTGCGCCCCCGCTTGGGTGCGGTTTGTGTATGCGTCTGGCCCGGGTTCGTATGACATATATATATATATATATATATATATATATATATGGTTATATCTCTAATTTCTTTTTGCAAGTCATGATATTATACCTCTGTTAATTTGTAAATTAATTATATTCTTAGAATGTATCTATGTAAGAATAATTTATTTTAATTTACTCTAATTTGTTTTTAACCAACTAGTAGCCAAACCAACTCCATATTGGTTGTCTATTTTGAGTAGGATGGCTTTCTCATGCTTCATTATCGGAAAAACATCCAACTATGGAAATGTATGTTGATCACTAGAAAGAAAAATAAATAATGGGAAGTTACAAGGAATAAAATGAATAGTATTTTTATTTATTTATTTATTTATTTTTTGAGAAATAACATCCAAATCACCAGAATAACTATCCAAATCTTGATCATCAACATGTTTTAAAAAGTTATATTTTATTTTTAATGATTAAAATCCAAGTTTATAAGTTATTATTTGTAGTGGGTATAATTGAATTATGGGCTTAGAATTTTCTCACCTAAAAGTGTAACATTTAGACTAAGTCTTTTTCATCTTTTTCTTTTATTGATTTTGAAATGTGGATAAACTAAATTTATTTATATTAGTTATTAAACAATAAACACTTCAACCGCTTAGGGTATCTTATGTACTTAAGAAAGTACAGGTGCCAATGTGGAAAGGTGCTTGGTAAAGTTCATGTGGGTTAAAAAAAAATATACCCTAAAATATAACTTACATTAGTGTACCGGAGCATAAGTTAAAACAATAATTTTAATTAATGCAAACCTAAATGACAAATTGTGATAAAAATCATGGTAGTAAACCAAGAACTATAAAATATAACTAAATCCTAGAACTTTGTTGAATTTAATGTGTAAATTGCAAAGAATATAGCTCTTATTCGAGATCTATCAACTCAAAATCCTTTTGCATATGGTGGTCCGATGATATTATATTCTAATGTCCCACATTGGTTCCACTAAACTTTCCACTCCAAATTCTACTTGAACAGTAACTAATGTTTTATGTGTTCATTCTTTACATAAGAATCTTATTTTTGTTTATCAATTTTGTAATTTCAATCACACTTCCCATTTATTTTAATTTTTCCCCCTCTTACATTCTTGTAAAGGACTTGAGAATGAGGCCATGCTCATTAGAGGCTAGAATCGAGGAAACATGTATAAATGGCCATCTTCACCAACCTATCTTTCATTACCTCAATTCCACATGACCTTCCTTTCATCGGCTCCCACACTAACACAATGATATAACCACCTTGGTCACCCTCATCAATAAGTCTTGAATTCAATTATTTCTTAAATTTATGTCTTTTGGAACAAATATTATCTTGATTCCTATAAGTATTGTCTTTGCAATAAAAGTCACAAACTACCGTTTGGAGATTCTACTATTTCTAGCACCCAACCACTTGAAGTGATTTATACTAATGTTTCGGTCCTTCCCCCATTATTTCTAAAGGTAACTTTCAGTTCTATGTTGTCTTTGTTGACCACAATACTAAATATATGTGGCTTTATCTTCTAAAATAGAAATCCAATGTATATATACTCTTTCAAAAATTACGATGTACCTACAGTCTTTCAAACCTACAAGAAACTAGGAAAAACTTATTTCAATCTTCCAATTTGAGTCTTCTACTCCGATGGCAGTAGTGATTAGTCAACTCTTTTTCTCACCTTGTAAGAATCTAGCGTTCAACATCTCATCTCGCTACCATAAGCATCGGTTCTATTGAGTGTCACCACAATAACATTAATGAAATGACACTCACTCTTCCCCAACAAGCATTAGTGCTCACTTCTTTATAATCACTTGCATTCCAAACAACTATTTACCTTATTAACTTTATGTTGGCCTCCTCCAACATAATCAATCTCCATTCAAAACTTTGTTCCAAATAGTACCTAACTATTACAACCTTTGGTTCTTCTGTAGTCTATGCTACCCATAGCTTCATCCACTCATAAAACATAAACTTGAACCCAAATCTCTCCTAGTTCTTTGTTGCATACTCAATACCACACCATTGTTATCAATGCTTTGACCTATCAACCTAGAGAATTTACATTTCACACCACATAAATTTTAGAGAAGACATACTCCCATTTCCCACTCTTTCCCTATCCAATCCTTGTCCTACTTTAGAAATGATTCCCCTTTAATTTCATGATGATTCTTAGCCTTTCTTTACCCATGCTCCATCTTCTTCTACCCCAACTCATTGGAAGACATTTTCTTCCGTCCTCCAGCAATTCCAAATCCGATACTCACTAGCACACATGAATGTACAACCCTTACTCCAACATTATGACCAATTGGACAATCCTCTCCATTTCTTGATATCCCTTCCTCTCCAACGCTAGCTACTCTTACCTTGCTCACTACCTCAAATGCAATAAACCTTTCTACTCGAGCCCTATAGGTAAGTTCTCCCTAGGCCATTCCCTCTACTCAAACAACTCTCCCTTCCTCATTATAGCAACCACACCATGTTGTATTTCCCAAATTAGAATTTTCAAGGTAAAACCAAATTTGGACTATCGTAGCATTTTGGAGCTTATTCTATAAGATGAACCCCACTAAAGAACCAAAATTGTAAAATTAGCTAAGTGATGCCAGATAGTGACTAATGAATTTAATGCTTTGGTTTATAACTCTATTTGGGATTTCATACCTGCTATTCCTAAACAAAATGTCATTGGATGTAAGGATTTATAGGATCAAACAAAAACTGAAAGGATCAATAAAGCGATACAAAGCTCCTCTAGTCACCAAAGATTTTCATTAATGGTACGAAATTGGTTTTCATGAAACATTTAGCCCCGTGGTTAAACATGTAAGAATCAAATTAATTCTTATAATTGCAGTTGGCTTTTAGATACCTCTTTACCAACTGGGTATTAGTAACACCTTCGTAGAAGTCATTCTAGATGATATAGTCTATATGCAACAACCACCGGGGTTTCGTCAACTCTTAATTCTTTTATCATATATATAAACTCCACAAGCCAATCTATGGACTTTTTTGAGTTGGTAGAATTACATGTTCCGATTATCTTTTGGTTTTGTCAACTCCAAGGCCGTCACATCCCCATGTATCTTCTGCCATGATGGTACCACACTACTCTTTTAGTATATGTTGATATTCTACTTACAAGGAATCCCTCAAAGGCCCTTAATCATAGGATCCATAATCAAACAACAAGGTTCTCCATTAAAGATTTGATTCTCTTCATTACTTCATAGGTATTAAAGTTCTTCATGCACACAATGGCCTAGTTTTGACTAAATAAAAGTAAATTAGGGACCTTTTTCAAAAACACAATATGGACAATATAAAGGGAGAATACACTCCACTAGCTTCTTCAATCACTCTTCATGATGGCTATTCTCGAACAAATGTTGCTAGAGATAGACAGGTAATTGGTGCTCTCCAACAAGATGGGTAGCTGAACCCCAAGGAAGTCAATGCTGATCCAGAATAGGAAATGGGCCCAATCCCAAAGGGAGCCCAGATAACATTCAGGTAATGCTTCTTCTCAATTAAAAAGCCCATTGAGGCCTTCCAACTGCATAAAAGGCCACTGCAAACCAAGTAATGAGAATATCAAGGTCCTAAACTATGGAATAGGAATTGACTTAAGTAACACATCACTAAAACAAATAGGGAACAAATGGAACCTCATAACTGAAGAGGCATAAGGGTTAATCACTTCAGGTCAGCTGTCCAAGGACCCCTCCCCCCCTAACCTCCCTGGAGCAAAGACAACAGGAACAGAAGCTAGGGATAACACATTGGTCACTGTACCAACAAAAACCTAGGAATAGCAACCCCTATTGCCAAAACCAAGGGGTAGACCAACGAAAACCATCCTACCCGATGCCCCCGCAACTGTGGCTAAACAGAAACCTTCAATCAGAGCACATAGGAACACTAGAGTGTGCAAGAAGAAAACTGAAATAGAGGAAAACCCCACTCTCACTACAGTCCCCATCACCCTCTCACATTGGATGAACGACGGTATCGTCTTAGAAGCACTGCAAGTAGGGGTACATTTGGACTGTTCGGAAGGAAATGCTGAACATGTAATCGGGCATCTATGGCTAATGGAAGCCGAGAGGTTCGTGGAAGGGCAGGCGGACAACCACACCCTTGGTTCCCCAGTGACACACCACAGGGCATATGTGGTTCCGTCACGAAAGTAATATCATGGAACGTTAGGGGACTAGGTAAGCAAAAAAAGTGCTGCCTAGTGAGAGACTTCATCGCGGTGCACAAGGCGGATGTGTTTTGCCTACAAGAGGAAAAACTTCAAGACATTGACAACCATACTCGGCGCTCAATAAAGGGGAGCATGTACATCAGGAAAATGGTGCTACTGGAAAATAACACACGCGGGGGATGTTGTATTGGATGGAACGCAACGCAATTCAGCCTTGTTGATGAATTCATTGATTCCTTCTCTGTGACCGCGATCTTGGAAGGCTCAGCTGATCGAGACAAATAGATGATCACCACTATCTATGAGCCATGCAAAAGAGATCATAAAGGGGCATTCTGGAAGGAGCTGAGGTCGATCAGGCAACACTAGTAAGGACCCTGGTTGATAGGGGTGATTTTAATTCAACAAGAAGTCAAGAAGAGAGGAACATGAGCTCCCAGAACACTCAAGACTAGTAGGAGTTCAATGACCTCATTGCAAGCCTTCAATTGTTTGACCCCCCACTAACCGGCAGACGCTATACATGGACAAATGGTAGACAGGAACCAACCATGATCCAGTTGGACAGATTCTTCTTATCACCAGAATGGATGGCGGTTCACCCTCAAAGAATCGCGCATAACATTGCGCATCAGATCTGACCATGTTTTCATAGCTTTGGAATGTGGATGACACAAGCTCAAACGATACCCCTTCCGCTGTAATAGAGGTTGGGGAAAGACTAATGGTTTTTGGGACATGCTTAAAGACTTGTAGCAGCAGAACGACTATGCTGGAGCAGGAGCCTATAGGTGGGCCAAAAAATTCATACTACTGAGGGGCAGACTACGACAATGGAATACGAAGGAACAATATGCACAACACCAAAGAAAGGAGGAGTTAATGGGTCACATAGAACAACTGGATATAAGAGGCGATAGCAACAGTTGACCACAGTGGAGGAGGAACAACTACATTCTTGTAGGAATGAATACGACAACTTAATCAGGCTGGAGGAGGAACACTGGAGGCTGTGCTCGAGAATCACCTGGCTGAAGGAGGAGATAGGAATACAAGATTCCTCCACTCCATAGCCAATCAGAGAAGAAACAAAAATTGGATCCACCAGCTCATTGTGAATGGTCGGACACTCAACAACACGACCAAAATCACCAAGGCAGTAACGAACCACTTCACTAACCTATTTAGATGCAGGCGGAGGAATATGTGCCGTACCGATTGGACCTAGATATTCTTGGACTTGACATCTACAGACTTGTCCCAGCTCGACAACCCATTCACTGAACAGGAAATCTTCATTGCCATCAAGGAACTCAACCTAGAAAAGATAGCTAGACCGAAGGGATTCCCAATGATTCTCTACCAACAAGGGTGGAGCCTTATGAAGAAAGACATCCTAAAAAATTTCATACCTCAGAATATGAACGGATGCCGAAGGCGAGGCAAGGGAGTTGGCCGCAATAATTTGATATCATCTGAAACCCCTACCTATGGAATACCTCAGAATTCCATACCTCAGAATTCGACTCGTTGGTGGCCATCCTAGAAAGGAGGATTGGAAAAACTCATACACAAGGTACAGAGTAAGCTAGCGACATGGAAAGGGCGGCTGATGTCGCTGGGAGAATGTATCATCATACTAAACTCGGTCCTCTCGGCGATCCCCAACCATTGAATGACAATGTATAACCTTCCCAAATGGGTAATCAGACTCATAGATGGCATACAGAGAGATTTCCCATAGAAAGGAGCAAACCTTGACTCCAAGGCCTACTGACTGGTTAAATGGAAGACACTGACCTAACCCTGGGACCTAGGGGGTGGGGCATTCTGATCCTGAAGGCCTTTAATAAAGCTCTTCTTGGCAAATGGTGGTGGCATCTACTGCAAGTTCAAACCGGGATCTGTAACAGGATTATCACACATGCATACTTCACGAATGCGCAAGTGACCCTTTTAGGCCCACCCCTAGTCGGACATATTTCTTCTGGAAAGGAGTAGTGACGCAATGGGAGCTCACTTTGACCAACATTGTAACCCCTCCGAGGACGGGGGAATCAGTCAGGGTATGGCATGATAATTGGTTCAACAGGTATAACCTATCCATATCATTCCCAAACTCCAAACAATGTGGGTTAAAGGGGACAAGATGATCCAGGAGGCACGACTACTCCAGGAAAGGGAGGCACCAATTCTCAAACCCGGACCCTTAACACAAGGAGCGATGAAAGTGATCCAAGGGCTACAAGAGTACCTTGCCCACCCAGGAAACCAACAGAGGGATGAAAGGAGATGGTGGGTCACCCCCAACCAGGATTTTTCAGTCAAATCCATCTACCTCTTCCGCATCAATGGCAGCAGAGCCATGTTTCGGCGTCTTTCTGGATACAAGCATCCCCATTAAAAGTCAAGTTCTTCGTCTGGTTAGCGTTGAAAGACAAGCTTCCCACATTGCAAAACCTGACTAAAAGAAATTGGCAAAGGGAAAGGACACACTGCTATCTTTGTTATGCACAAGAAGAGACCACAGACCACCTAGTCACCTGGTGCCTGAACGCATCAGATATATGGTCTCATTATGCGCAACTACTTGGGGTCGTTGTCCCCCCTATCAAGGTACAAGACCTGAAACCTAGAAAGAGACCTCTATACGATTTAGCAATTGCTTGCAATGGATGTCACTTGGAATCCGTGGCTCGAACGGAATAAACGATGTTTCAAGGATAAATGACGTGTTTTTCAGTGATTCATCCCCCAAGTGGACTTCCTCCTCCAATTATGGATCGAAGGCACTCAAGCGACCAAACTGATGCAACTGCAACCTCTGAAGGACTTTGTCAAGCGCAACCTCACTCTCATTAGGGAAGAACAGGTGTCGAGACCCCTAGAAGTGGACTTTGAAGATTAGTCCCCGAACGGAACCTATCAAGAGGGCCTGCATCTCATTAGGGTGAAAGGTTTTATTTTCCCTAGGTACGACTCGATCCAACCTTAAACATATGAAACATATGTACTCTTTTATATCAGGTTTGTAATTTTCACTATTTGGAATAAAAGAATGTGGTTTATCCACTTTTTATATATATATATATATATATATATATATATATAGCAAATCAAATCATACATCTCTTATGTAGTTAATAAACTATCCTAATTCAAGTACTCCATGTCATTATATCACTGGAAAGTCTCTACTACCTTAAACAAACTATGTGTCACAGTCTATATTCAATGTGCATCTTCCTTCTTTATGCATATCTTTTCTAATACTAACTAGATAGGATATATTACAAACTACACCTCTAGGTCCATTATATTGCCTTTCTTGGATCCAACCTCAGTTTATCCTCCAAAAAGAAGTGTACGATTGCTCGATTATCCAATGAAGTGAAGTATCATGTAGTAGTATCCATAGTGGCAGAAGTTAATCCACTTCAACAAATAATTATTGAACTTGGGCTCAAATTACCAAGTAGTGCACTACTACTGTGACAATATGGGAACTGCCTATCTGTGTCTATCCAATTTTTTATAGTTGAGTGAAACATATGTTTGTTGATTTCCACTTGGTCTAATACCCAATTTAGTCCCTCTATTATACCAAATCGGCCCTTTTAGCCCCTCCATTAGTAATTGAGTCTTTTTAGTCCGGCTACTTTCACGATTGTAAAAATCCAATCCCTAAAGGCATATGTACAGGGATCAAAAAGGTCTATGGGAGGGGCTGACATTTTTTAATCATGAAAATATAGGGACCAAGAAGGCTCAATTTATAATGAAGGGATTGAAACGACAAGTTCGGTATAATAGAGGAACTTATAAATTGGGTATTAGACCTTTCCACTTTGTTGGAGATCCAATCTGACATAAACATATACAAATTGTATGTGTTCATGTTGTAGATCAGTTGAACAATTTGCTCACACAACTAATCTCTAACACTCAACTTCAAGATATCAAGTAAATGAAATTGACACCATCCCTCTGTTCTTGGAAAATAATAGTTGTTAAAAAGATCCACAATGAGGCTAATCCAAATACATTTAAATTTAAAACTATTGCTTAACTAATGTCCTAATTACATTATTTACAATTAAATCATTGTATATTTATATGGAGCTAATGAAATTAATGAGGTAAGCCTCTTGTCACAAATATCAAGGTGTTCTATTATTAGGTACTTTTTGTGTAAGCTATGTTTATCTATCTCACCTTTTCCCTTTTCCTTGGATAAAGAATAGGAAAACTTCTTGAAATCCTTCTTAAACTTGATCATGGATTTCACCTTACTCTTAGCTCATTCAAGATCTTGAGCATGGCAATAATCATGCTTATTCTTACATAATAGTTTGAGTCCAACCATAAAATAGAAGAAAGATTCCCCACATAAGTCTTAGATTTCTAGAATCAATTTGCTAACATATTGCACATTGCCATCTCTAAAGTCCTTTTAAGTAAGGAGGCAAAGCTCATATTTAGTCTCATTCTCAAAATACTTGGGATAGAACTACTACTTCATCTTCAATTGGAACTCCTCTCAAGAATTAATAATGGTTAAGCCTCATTTCATATTTTCAAACCTACAATGCCACAAAGATATCAATTAACTACAGAGATACCGTATATACCTTAACAGCTTTAGCAATGGTGTCTAGAGCCCAAAAGTACTATTCTATACTCCACAAGAAGTATTCTACATAATTTATTTGCCTTTTTTATTATTCTCTTGAGCTTCGGCACATTAAGTCTTACCACCAGTTACAATGTGACAGTATTACAAGCAATTGTTTCTTTGCAGGTTGTTAACTCCATGAGATCCTTAACTTAATCCCACAAACCTCTATTAATGCTTCAACCTTATGCCCTCTATCCAAATTATTGATGATGTGTTCAAAACACATTGCATATTTCTTAGGGGGTGTATGGTTTACAAAATGTAACATTACATCATGGACTCACATTCCCGAGAACATAAAAAATGGGCCTTTACTTTGATGGGTATGTTAGATTATCATGTTTGGTTCACATTGGGCATCGATGGGCATATTATATTGACTTGTTTGGTTCATTAGAAAGATGCCTAAGTATCTCATCTTGTCAATCTGTAAATTACATAATACTCATATAATATTTTTGAACCAAATGACCTCTTATGTATGAATTCTTGAATAATAACAAGACAAATGTATTAACAATATACTGTATAAACACATTAAATAGATAGTAGATAAATAAAGATAAATACCTTTTCATTAAAAGTTATGAAGATTAAGATATAAAATAATAAATAAAAATAAGAATAAAGATAGCATGATAAAAAAAAATGGAACAGAGTTTAACTTGCTTCTTAGGAATGTGAAGTGGTTAAAATGTTAAAAATATCACTTATCTGATAAGAGGGTTTCATATCACGATGCTTTTTAGGAATGTGAAGCCCACGAAATTCTAATATGTTTTTGGGAATTTATTGTAAAACTATTAACCAAATATAGGGTTCTAGGATGTGCATAAAACTTGCCCAAGAATCCTAACAAAAAAACCCACAAACAAACACCCCCTTAGGAACTTCTTACCCAACCTTAATCTCCACAATGCATTCAAAGAAGCATTCAACTTGTCTAAGTTTCTTGAACTAGTTCGGAATATCAACAATGACTAATTACACCTTCGATAGCTACTCATCCCGATATAATGTCCTTTGACAATAACTGCTTGAACTTGCCCTTTTGCCTAGAATAAGTTTCTAACAATTAATCATATTGGTGCTTTCTAAACTAAAGTCATCTTAATTTACAACACAAGATGTTCCAAGTAACCAAATTTTGGCTCAATTGCTGACATACTTTACTTTAAATAACTTTATTATAAAAAATATTTATTGTTGATATTGGGTGAGGCCAAATACCAAACTAGTTGGTTGTGTTAGTAACTTATCTATGTTTATTTCCAACATAGGATTAAGTTTAATCCAAAAGTAGATAATAACTCATATTCAAACTAGGGTTTAAATCCAACACTAATCATGATCAGAGATAGGGTCGGTTAACAGTTAGATGTTTAAGTTTATTCATATCAGAATAGGAGTTATCTCTATAGGACTATAAATAAGGCTTAGTCTATTCAATTGTAATAACAAGAGAGAAAAAAGAAGAGAGTTCTTCCTGAGAAAATAGTCAAGTTTTCTCCTCCAAGAAAGAGTGACAAAAAGATAGAGTTAGATTTTCACTATGTGATCTCTGTATCTGGTATTCTTCATTGAAATTAATAAATCTGGTGTGGCGCCCGAGGATATAGGAAAATTGCTAACCTTGTTAAATCTTGTTCTTGTGATTGCTTGAAATTCTTTATTTTTTTCTTCTCCTTTGCTTGGTTTGATACTAACAACTGATACCAGAGTAGTTGTGGTTATGGTTGATCATTCGAGTGGGAGCGATGACAGAGGAAGACAAGCAGAAGATTGATAAGTTAGACCATACCAATTTTGGATTTTGAAAGATGTAAATTAAGGATTTGTTGTATTAGAAGAATCTGTATTAGCCTTTTTTGGGTGTGAAGCCTGAGGACATGAAGGAAGAAGACTAGGCATTGATGGATCATCAAGCATTGGGAGTTGTTAGATTGATGTTGTCACGGAACCTGGCCTTCAACATCGGGAAGAAGAAAACTAATTCTAGTATGATGGATGCTCTATCAAACATGTACGAGAAACCTTTGACAGTTAACAAGGCATATCTAATGCAATGACTCTTAAATTTAAAGATGGACGAAGGAGCATCGGTAGCTTCTCATTTGAATGAATTCAATACGGTCACTACTCAATTAAGCTCCGTAGATATTGAATTTGATGATGACGTTAGGGATTTGATTTTATTGTCATCATTGCCTGAAAGCTGGAATGGGACGGTGACTATGGTGAGAAATTCTTCTGGTAAAAAAACATTAAAATAATATGATGTTCGAGGCCTGATTCTAAGCGAGGAGATTTGCAGAAGGGAATTAGGCATTCATGCTAAATCTACTTTGAACGTTGAAGGTAGAGGGAGAACATCAAAGGGGAAAACTGGTCAAGATAGATCGAAGAGTAAACGAAGTGAGTTGAGGTATTGGAAGAATAGCGTTATATGCTAGGGATATGGGAAAAGGGACATTTGAAGAATGATTGTTATTTAGCGAAGAAGGACAATTAATAATGATGGGCAACGAGAGACTGTGATTACTACAGCAATGGATCTGCAACATGCCTTGGTACTTTCCCTAGAAAATCATACTGAATATTGGGTTGTGGACTAAGGAGCCTTGTTCCATGCTACATCAAACAAGGAAGGGATTGAAAACTACATCTCATGTGATTTCAGTCATTTATATCTTGGTAATGATGAACCTCGTAATATTTTAGGCAAAGAACTTGTTAAAATTAGTATGCCTGGTGGAGGATTGTGGAAACTGCAGGCGGTTCGGCATGTCCCAAACTTGAAGAGAAATTTGATCTCAGTTGGATAGCTTGCAAGCTCTGGACATACAACAGTATTTTAAGGAGACTTTTGGAAGATCACAAAAGGAGCTATGGTAGTAGCTCAAGGGAAAAGAAAATGTACACTTAACCAAAAATCTCAAGAATTATGTAGCATTCACTAATAGTGTTTTTGATGCTCTATTATGGCATTGATGACTTGGATATATGAGTGATAAAGGGATGAAAGTTCTACAGTCTAAAGGCATGCTACAAGGTCATAAATCAGTTAATCTTGAGTTATGTGATGAGTGTATATTTGGCAAGCAGAAGAAGGTGACTTTTGCCACGGAGGAGATGATGGAAACCATCCTCACAGAAGGTCCGTGGATGGTGAACGGAATGGTGATGCACTTGATCCGGTGGAGAGAACATTTCCAACCAAGTTATGAACTCCTAACCTCAGCGATCGTGTGGGTGCGCCTGTACCAACTCCCCTGGGAATACTGGGAAATAGAGTCCTTGGAAGAGGTAGTAGCTTCTACTGGGAGAGTCATCAAGGTTGACAACACCACTTGCATTCAAGATAGGGCTAAGTATGCGAGAGTCTGCATAGAGATTGACCTGAGTCATACGTATGTTGTCATCACAATTCAGTAGAGTAGCTAGACCAATAGGAAGAAAGAAATCCAAGGAAGCCGTTGGTTCATATAATCCGACACGGCTAAGTATCTTAAGGAATTAGCCATGATGAGTAGACTCAACCTTGAAAAAAATAGAGAAAAAGATGCATTTGAAAGACAGATTTGAGCCACTTCAAAAGGATAAAGAACATGCCCGCCAACTACAACAAGATCAAAGGGATCGAAAGATTAAAGCCATAGATTCCACGACATTTTCTTCAAATACTCAATTGTTTTAAAGAGGAGAAAGTATGGATCTTACAAGGAGAAGAAGGCTTTTTAATGAAGGCACCCCTAACAACGTGGATGAAAATCATACATCCACAAATTGGTTTGATTAGATGTTTTCTTATTTGTTTAAATTATTATGTTTAATTAATGTACTTCTTTATTTTAATTAATGTATTTGCTTTGTTTTAATTAATATTCTTTTTATTTTAATACAAATGAAACATAAGTTCAATACAAATAAAAACTAATATTTAACCAACATTATTTCTCAACATCTAATTGTGCTTGATCAAGTCCTTTTGACGTCTGTTATGAATAAAAACATCTTGCATAACAGTGTAATGTTCAACAATCCTATTAGTGTAAGCAAATGTCCTTTCCACAGGATCGTGAATGACAAGAACACCTTGGCTTATTACTGGTGGCTCATATATACGGGTTGCTCTCATATTCATCGGGTTAGGCTCGTACTCCTCCAGTGCATCATAATCATACTCATCCTCCACAATCATGTTGTGAAGGATAATGTATGTCATCATGCTGCTACTCAACACGTCTTCATCAACAGTCATGATAAAGTCCAGCCTGCCTTATCACTATTCATTTACGGTCGCCTCATTTTGAGGCATTTGCAGAGTATTTTTTCCAAATCCAACCGCATGGATGGAAAGAACATCGAAAATCGACATGTTATCTTATTTTTCGATGTTCTTTCCTTCCATACGAATGTATTTGGAAAAAAAATACTTTGCAAATGTCTCAAATAAGGCGACCTTACTTGCATAGTGACGTGGCCGGCCTAACTGTATCAAGATTATATATATAGCAGTGATAGGATGAGGTCGACAGCATAATATATTATATTTTTTATATGTGTTTTAGATATATATTGATTTATCTATATATTTTAAACAATATATAGATATGTAGGTATAATTTTTAAATTTATATGTACATAATATATGCATGTATTTTGAGGATAAGATAATTTAAAAATTATATATACATATCTATATATTGTTTAAAATATATAGATAAATATAATATATATTATATATATAAGTAGTGATAGGATGAGGCGGCCGCAAGTGTGGCCGGCCTCATCCTATCAGTACTATATATATATATATATATATATATATATATATATATATAGAAAAATGATACAATCAGGCCGACTGGATATCCGGTTGCCTGATTGTATCATTTTTATTATATGTAAGATATATATAGGCCTGATATCATCAGGCCAGCCGGACATTCGGCCGCCTGATGATATCAGGCCTTATCTATAATATATATAGTTATATATATAGATAATATATTAGATATAGTATATATATTTATCTGTATTTATGTATATTTTTATTTTTTATTTTTGATATATAAATGTAATTTTTAGAAACATATGTAGATATATAACTGTATTATCATGATAAGATAATTTAAAAATTATATATATATACTATATCTAATATATTATCTATATATATAACTAGGCTTGATATCATCAAGCGGCCGGATGTCCGGCCGGCGTGATGATATTAGATATATATATATATAAATTATATATTATATTTTATTATATGTTGTTAGATATATTTTGATTTATCTATAAATTTTAAACATATTTTAAATATGTATAAATACTTTTTTAAATTATATGCACATGTATACATGTATTTTGAAGATAAGATAATTTAAAAAGTATATATACATATTTAAAATCTGTTTAAAATTTATAGATAAATCTAAATATAAATAAAATATTATAAAAAATATATAATATATAGTTTTTATATATTTTGAATATATAATATAGTTGTTAAGATCAAGCGGCCGAATGTCCGAGCGGCCTGATCCTAACACGCCTATATATATATATATATAGTAACCCTTTTTTTTAATTTAGTTTCTACTGACAACTATACCAAGGAAAATTTTTCCTATAATCAATTGAATGATATGAGACTTGATGAATTTAAAATATTTCGTGTCCATGATTCCAGAAAAGTTTAGAGCCAGTGTGGTTTGACTTTAATTTTCAAGTTTATTAGGGCGGGAATAATTTAGAGGATATTGGAATAAATGTTTGAAATTTGAACTTGTATTAAAAAAAAAAAAAAAAATTGGCCCAAGTTAATTCAAATTATTATGAAGTTTGACATTGATTAAAATTAATTCAAATTTTATTACTTCAATTACTAATTAATAATCAGTAATTTATATTAATTTAACGAATTAATTTTTTTAAATAGTTCCTTCTAGAAACAAAAATATCCATTCAATTCTGAGAAGCAGCCCAAACAGAAAAAGAACCCATACACATGGAACAGAAAGATGTCTAATGAATGTAAATTTCGGCAGGACAATATATATATTCACTTTGGCATAAGCACCCATGTTCTCCCCTTGCAACCAATTAAAAATAGAAATGAAAAACACACCTCTCTAGAACACCATTTGTTTCCAAAACATCGGTTTGTGATCTTGAGAAGTGAATTTGCAGTATAACATTTGCAAATAAATTTTTTTGCAAGTTCAAATGGCCAATCTTCATATTTTCATATCAATGAAGAATTGGAGAACTATATATAGACTATAGAGTATCTGACAAATGTGCTCAACTTAAACAGGCACCTATTGCAGGTACAACGCCCAATTTCAATTTTGAACAAAATGCTGGTAGATAAAAGTCAGTATTTTCAAGCCTATGATAAAAGTCAGAATTTTCAACTCCTGATCAGATCACTTTTTAATGTATCCACTGGACTGAATAATCCTAAAAAGTTCATTCAGATTAGGCAATACATGCCGTGGTCCCAAACTCTCTGTGCCAATGTAATTTAAAAGCTGCTCTAAATCCTGCAAGAAAAAGATGAATTTCAAGATAAGCATGGTTTCAAAATAGTGACACTATGCCATATAAGCTAAAATCTAAAATGCAAGAAAGTCTACAAGAAACAAAAACCACAATTTATGCATCAAACTATAAAACTTGAACAAGATAAATGACATTGAAGAATTGCTTAAATTAGACATTTCATCACATAATGCAAGGAATCCTCATAGTTTTGAACTTTAAACCTGTTGGAATAACCCATAAATGTGTAGAAACATCCCGCAGAAGACTGTTACCTTGATAATATGAGAACTAAAAAAGAAAATTGTAAGCCACACTTGTACAGTACATAAAGGAATCCATCATAAAATCTATAATAAGCTAAGAAAATAATTTTAAATAGTCAACCACAAGCAAGCTCACATGTCATAGCATGCAATATTATGTAACATTGCTTGCTTCCAAAAGAATGAGAATTATGGTTGTTATAACAGCGTGGGTTTGCCTTCAAGGCAGAGTGCGCCTCAGATCATAGTCCACAACAGTTATTGTTTTCTTGCATGCATGAGTTGAAGGAAGCAATCTTTTCAAGAAAAAAAGAAAGCAATAAGAGAACATAAAGGAAAAACCTTGTTCAACAAAAACACTGCATAAGCTGCCCTTGTGGTATCCTGGCCTTCAAGAAAGAGTGGAAACTCCATAGGCTTTCCATTTGTGCCCATAGTTGAACTAAATACCAAATCAGATGATGCCGTCTCAACTGAAGGTGCATAATCAACAACATATGACCGTGAGCCTCCTAGGCGCACAGGATAGCGCAACGGAACATCCAAGTAGGACGCAATAAGCAATACAGCCTACAAGGTCCCAGAAATATATGTAAACCATCAACCAACAAAATCAATAGAACTCTCAAACCAAGAAAGAAAATTACATTAACTATAAACAAGTCAGTGTTAGTTATGTGCTGAGTCTCTAGTCTAAGTTGCAAAGTTACTCAGAAGCAAAAATATAGAAGAGAAAAAATCAGAAGCGAATGAATGTGCAGTTCTACTGCTGTGAACTAAGAGGTATAAAGACTTACATGGGCAACATATCCCAAAAACAGTTGCAGACCTCTGAATTTCTTTCTTGTCCCCAAAAAGCTCAACTTCTTCACAGGAAACACAGTTAATTGCTGACCTAAAATTGTCAAAGTTGACTTCCTTGATTGTGAACTTGCAGAATCTCCTGAAAAAGAAAAAGGATCTCTTAGGTTTTATGAATAGAATCAAATCACCAGAAGATGCAAGCAAAGCCAATGATCTATTACAGTAAGCACAAAGTTAACCAGTTGTAATTTGTAACTACAAATATAGCAAAATGGGAATACTATTCAAAAGTGATAACATTCAATGTTTGATTTCATGGAAGCTATCCAACAGTAATATTTGATAGCACATTAGAAGCTAGAAGTTACTTACAGTCTACCAGAAAACTAAAGGATGAATATTGCCACTCCATCAAATTCTTCCAATGATCACACCTTATGTTGGCTATCTAGGTCAATCAAGATCCTTTCCTCAACAGAAGTGGGAATAAGGGCAAGGAAAAATATTCAAATGGATATGATGCCAGGGGTAAAATTCCTTGTTCTTAAACAACAAACTATAGGATATTCAACGTTTTAGGCAATGGTTGGATAAATTACAAAATAAAATCCCATTGTTGGATAAAATCTCATAGTTGGGCATATTAAACTAGTTAGTATTGGTGAATGAAACATTCTACATTTAATATAACAAAATTGTTAATGGCTCTTTGACACAAATTCTAATATATAGCTTCTAGTGGCAGAAACAAAATTTTCCTTGTTTGATGAAAACTCCCTCCCAAATTTGTAATCCACAAATAGCAAGACTTTCTATTGGTCTGAAAATACTTTACTTTAATGTCCAATTCTAGCATTCAAATTTCCTTTATTCTTGGTCTTGGCTTTATGCTTGACTGAGTGACTTCCTATAATTCACTTTATTGG
Source organism: Dioscorea zingiberensis (assembly GCA_026586065.1). Lineage (NCBI taxonomy): Eukaryota > Viridiplantae > Streptophyta > Magnoliopsida > Dioscoreales > Dioscoreaceae > Dioscorea > Dioscorea zingiberensis. The sequence goes on along the minus strand of CM048818.1, from coordinate 23,726,715 downwards.
AGTTTCTCAAATATCCTCTCATATTATTCTTCCTTCAACGGTGACATTAAAGTTTCTTCATCAAGTCTATAAGTATATATCATTTGGTATTATCAATGTGATATATAAGGAAAGGAGAATGAGTACCTGATTTGCTGCCAACAGATTGGGAATCAAGCTTCTCCTTGGAAGTTTGATCAATTGAGGCCTTCACAGGATAAAGCGTATAAACTTGGCTTACCATATGTTGTTCTCTCATTCTCAACATCTTTTGAAGATTTTTAAGACGACCTTGACCCTTTTTCCCAGCTAGCGATTTGTTAGCTTCCTGGAAGAAAATAGTAAAACAAGCATTAAAATAAATGCATACACAAGACTAGATATATTAAATATGGTCTCCAGAAATAGGCCTGCCTATAGAAATTTTATAACATCATGGTAGATGGTTACTCATACTTTCTATCAAATGTAGAGAAATACTGAAATAGTGAAGTATTGATAAATTGAAGGTATAATTTTTCTAACATATTAATGAACCTCTAACACATGGCAGTAGGGAAGGATACACACACTCAAGAATGAACTTCAAATAGCAAACAGTTAATGTCAAAAGCATCAGGAGCTTCCTACCAGATAGACAATTAATTGAGGCGAAAGCAATTCTGGATGGAGAATAACAAGGTCATGCATTGTGGGATTCAACCAACCAGACAGTCAAATGATCCATGGTGAATCTTAAAGACATACTAAAATAGCACAGCTAGGTCATATAATTACAATAAACAAGTGATCCTGGTCATGAGAAAACTCATGGGGGGTTGTTTGGATCAAGAATAAACCCAGGATAAGTTGATTTGTCTCGGGAAAAACTTGCCAAACAACAAAAAGGGAATAGGGATAAGCCTTATTCAATATAAGGCTAAATTCAATGATATTTTTATCCTCATCCTACTTTATACTTTTATTCTCATTCCATCTAACCCACATCCAAACAACCCCTTAAGGTTGATAATAAAGTCAACTTCATAATAAACTTATGAAGAATGTATAAGAACCACAAATGATGTTGTTTATAAGAAACAAAACTTCAAATGATAGGACAAAAATATAATAAACCTACATATGCTCAATGCACATATTGACAAGAATAATTGGCATGCAAAGTGACTAATAAACTAACAAGCACATAACATTATTAGCCCTCAATATTTTATAAATTGGTATGTATTCAGGAAAGATAATGCCTCAAATTTAATAGGACGAATACTAGTTTGATAATATATAGAGAGAATCAATCTTCTTAGGATATTATGTATTAAACTCTTACAAAGTTCCAAATTGTTCACTCCCCCTCATCCTTCAGCATCACCGACAACCTTTTTCTTTGTTTATTGTGCCATTCACTAGGTTAGATTCTTAAGTCTCAACCATTAATTAGAATAACACAACCCTTAAAACATTTACCTACTCCTCAAAGGGATAGTAAATAAATTTGAAAAGTTTTTTTGAGATACAGTAATCCATTCATAAGTAAAATCTCACATGTCAATAAAATTCATTGAAATTCATTTGAAATCAATCATGTCAATTTGACCAGAACTCTAAGTGGTTCTTTTCAAATGTTGCACAGATTGGTAATGAAACACCTCTTGAACTGATAGGACTGACTAGAAAAAAGAACTAGGTATATCTTTGGTAGCTAGATAGATCTCAAAAGTAGCATCTCTATCATGTATGATTTATTCAAGGTATATGTTAATCACATGAACATTTAACATTATTTCAGTAAAGAATTCTTCTTAACTACTATGCTCTGTGCAAATTGAAGAGTTTGGGCATTGTAACTAACAGAAATTTCCAATTAGTTAATTAATATTGACACGATGAGTTAAAATAATGAAGCTCTTTGAGTACCTGAAGTTGCTGATCAGCTGCAGAAAAGGGTCTTTCCTGCAAGCAACAAAGATCTGATCTCAAGGCCAAGTTGCTCTCTTTTTCTCTTGGCATCCTCCAATGATCTCTTTGCATGCATTGACAGATAACTGAGTGCAAGCTTACGAGCCTCCAATCTTTGCTTCATCTCCTCCAGCTCATTAGACTGACATAGTGACTCTCTCCTAACCTGTCCCCCAACTAAGCAGTGAATTAATCAATTAAAAGTCCAGAATAACACAATTTTGACAAAGCAAAAACAGAAGCAAATCAATGTCAAACTACAACCATTTGTTAAGCAAAAACAAAAAGGTTGGAAGGAAAGGGCAAGAAAATCTAATCAATACATTTTCTTTCATAGTTATCCATCTTATTCTTCGTTCAAGCAAACACAAGAAAACAATTTCCTTCTTGTTTTCTTTTCCTTGCAAATCTTTTGCCTCAACCAACACACACCTGAAAGCATGCTAAAAGAGGCAAAAAGGCATCAACCACAAAACAGGAGCTTGATTCTTCAATAAATCAAACAAAAAAAAAGAAAAAGAAAATAGACATTAATAGGAACTCCTCATGCATTCGTCAAAAAGCACAATAACACTTTTCCAAGCATTCCAAGCCTAAGGAGCTACGATTGAAAGTTATTACTTTTAATCCAAAATAACAACATCATAAACTCAACAAGAACCAAATACAACAAAAGACCCAAATTTAGAGCACGACTCGATTTGAGCGAATGGTTCCCTCAGCACCAACTTGGAACGAATCCTTAGAATAAAGATTACGTAACAAGATCTCAATCAAAAGAACGCACTTATTGAACAAATCCCAATCTCCAATTGAAAGAAAAAAATTATGAACAAAAACTCAGAAACCCTAGAGCTCACCAAGCCCTTACCTCGATGACGGATTCCAAGCGTTGGGCTAGAGCCTCCTTGCGCTCCTTAGCACTCTTGAGCTCTGAGGTGAGGCTCCAGAGCCAGGGCGAGCTCCTGTTGGAGATCATCCCATTCGACGACTTTGGGGGTCCCTCAAGCTTCATGAATCTCCTCCCTCGACCACGTAAACCATCCACTCTTCTCCGTGCATCGGAGCGGACGGTGAAGGATCTGATGCAGCGGCGGCTGGATCGGAGTCCATGGAGTCAGCATCATCGTCTGCGAGGGACTTGGAAGGAGCGGTGCGAGCTCATGGATGAGCGGCCATGGCGGGAGAGATACCAAGAAGAAAAAGAGAAGCAAGATCACGAGACCGGTTGATGATTTCTCCCACCAAGACCAAAGGTCCAAAACCAAAACGCGCTCGCTCTTCACACGACTGGCACCAGGAATGGCAATCAAGACAGTAAAAATGATGATGCCTTATTTATTTGTTTTTTTTTTCAAAAAAAATATTTTATTATTAATAATGATATTAAAGATTTTTTTTTTCATTTTTATATAAAACTACATTTTTAAAATATGCTAATGGAGATGGTTAAAAACATGTTCAAATTTTTTTTTTCTCCAAAAATATGCATGCTGTTTGGTACCGCTTTACAAATAGGACCTTGCCTTCAACCCTAAGCTTTGGTGGGGCCTCTTTGTAAAATAAGATGATGGACAACAATATACTAATTATGAACTTATCAGTAATGATGGTTAAGATAACAAAAAAAAGGGAAATATAAAAAAGAGTTTTGGAGGTTGTAACTTGTAACCATCTTAATTTTATTAGGAAAATGAAAATGAGGTAAAGCCACGACATAATGCAAAAGTAAAATAAATAGCACATTGGAGAAAAAAAAAAAAAAAACCACACACACATATATATATGTTAGAGTTAAAATCGGATTGAGATCCCAATTTTAACCAAACAATTGAATTTATATTGATTGGGTGGCTATCCTTGGAGAAAATCAATTGAGAATCCAAGCGAGGAAAGGAAGAAACCAGGAACTTACGTGGAAAACCCCTGTCAATCAATGGGGAAAAACCACGGGAAGAGAGAGATCACTTTATCAATCATTGAATGTACAAGAGATCTTACAATGGTTCCATGAATGGAAAGGCAGAGGAAAGAGAGAATGGATCCACGATTCTAAATGGGCAGAGCTTATTTGCTAAGATTCGAAGTTGTTTGAATGAGTTGTGATCCCTTGCCTTTATAGGCTCGAGTTAACGTCTTTGAAAGCACGCTTCTAAATTTAGTCACGGTCTGTACCTGCCCATTCAAATTAAGTGCCGCATTGAATCGGCCTACATCTCCGGTTAGTAACTCTTCTAGAAGGCCAAGGCATGCGGTACGTGATTTCTTCTAAAAAAAGCTAGGGCCGATATAAATAATTATCGACCCAGAGTACCTTTTTACGATTGACGCGTGTTGGTTTGGGTGAAGCCCTTTATGATCCCGATGAGTTCCACAATGATCTTGATATATCTGGATTTATACATCGGATCGGTAAGACATATCATATCATGTTTGACCCTGATGCGGGTGAGTGGGCTATATCGGGATGATCAATTAATCATGGAGTCAATGTGTTGGAACTAGGGGATCTTACCATGTTACCTTGACATGTGGCTTGCTTGGATTAATGCCACGTGTCCTACTACTACTTTCATCCCTATTAATAGTCCCCCATCAAGTAATAACTACGAATTCAATTATTTGATCATTGTTTGGAGTTAATGAAGCTAAGCATTACCGTGATCAGCATCATTCACGGGCTTTCCATATACGATATCCGCTCCGGTGTTTTCATTTAATGATTCTCTCCTCTTTCCTATCTTTGTACTTACGTGACTTTGTTCGCTCCAACATTCCTTTTCTTGTTTCCCTCGGATATTTAATTTGATAATTTCATCCGATCTATCAAAACAGGAGTGCAGCTTATTTTAGAATCTGCGTATGACCCTCCTTTTTAGGCGTAAGGGGGTCTTTATCACTTCCTAGGCTTTAATGGTTCACAGTTTGGCATTGATTATCCACCATCGCTCATCATCAAAATACGATTTCTGGGGGCTATTGTGACTTAGGATTTATGATGATATCTTTTTTTCATCTTCGCACTGAATTCTTATCCACTCCCAACCGTTAGATGGAGGGTTTTGCACGGTTTTTTTAATCGATCTTGGCCGTCGATTCCATTCTTAAGTACCATTGAGGAGACCAATTTGAATTCAGGAATCATTTGAGAACGGCGCTTTTTCTGCGCAGATTTCCTTGTCTCATCCACTGGTTCACTCTATCTCTTCTTCAAAAAGTCATTGATCTTTTGATTCTCGGAGAGCTTCATTCATTCAAAGTCTGAGATTTCTTCATTCTTCTTGAGTTCGGAACTTCTTCGTTTAGGGTTTCCTTTGTTGATTTTTCACGATGCCTAAGCTCGCTAGAGATCCGAAGCGTTGCTCTTTTTCTTTAGTTAATACTCTTTCTGAAGCCAAGATAGATGATTTGGTGAAAAGATATAATCTTTCCTCTCCCAGTATTTCTTATAGAGTTCCTTCCCCCTCTGAGCGTGCTTGCTCTCCCTCTCAGGGAGGAGATCTAGTCATCTAGCAAGATGCTTTAGTAGCTGGTTTTAGGGTGCCTTTTCCACAGATCTTTGTAGATATCTTCCATCATTTTAGTCTGAACCCTTCTCAGTTGACTCCAAATTCTTGGAGAAATCCTATGTGGTTTTGTTGTGGTTTCAATTCTCTACGCGAGTTGAAGCATCTACTCATCTATTCAGCCTCCTTTTTACTCTTAACCAAGATAGGCAATCCGATTGGTTTTACTTTGGTGCCAAGCAAGGTAGAGTCTTTCTTGGTTATGTCCCAGATTCGATTAAAGATTGGAAGAGCAAATACTTTTTTGTTTCTAATAGTAAGAGTTGGGGCTTTAGTACCAAATGGAGTACTCCTACTCACGTGGCTTCCAAAGAGAAGATAACATCGGTTGAAGAGGGATAGTTGAGAAAATTCAAGGAGTTCCGCAATACTCCACTAGATAAATCCTTCTTATCTGATAAATGACTTCAAGAGTGTGGGCTATATTTAGCTTTAGGTAGGGTTATTTCGCACCTTTTGTTCATGTCACTTAATGACTCCGATCTGTTGTTTGATTTTGATTTGCTTTTTTATCTTTCTTTTCCAAACAACGATATGGCTCCGAAGACATTAGTTGAAAGGATGCGTGCCATCTCCCGTTCAGATAAATCGAAGAAGAAGGGGAAGGAGACCTTAAGTAAAGGAGCCTCCAATTTAGATGTAAGAGAGGTCGAGAAGACCCCATCTGACAATGTTCCTACTCAACAACTTGATGAAAGCCATAGAGTGGGTCCTTAAGCTGCTATCAGTTTTGAGACTGTGGTAGCTCCTATAGATGCTAATCTTCCTTCCCTTGTTCTCGTTGATGCTCCAAATGTTAAGAGGAGATTAGTGAAGGCTACCGAAAAAGCTTGGTTCTAGTTCTCTTCCATCTCTACATATCATATCTCGAAACCATCAAGTCACTCACTGGTCCCTGCTTCAAGAGATATCGAGTCACCTCTTCCTCTTACATTTCCTATCGCATCGGGTTCCAATGTCCCAGCCTTCGATGTATACTTTTGTTCCTCCTCATTCTCTCCCCAGCGTGATCGGATCCACGATATTCACGATTCCCAATGTTCCAACTGTTTGCAAACCAGGAAAGCTTCGCAGACCGGAAGATGGTGTTTCTTTGGAGGTTGGATCTGGCTGCATTAGGGAACAAGGTATCGTTCTTGTGTTTTCCAACATATCTTTTTTCTTTTTAGAATTTTGCTTGTCCAATCTTTCAAGTGTTGATTAGTCCGCTTTGTATGCATTTTGATTGTAGGTGTGACCTAAAACTACTAATCTCTACATTTATTTGTTACCCGGTGTTCAAGGATCTGGGACTCGGGGGATAATTTTCCAAAAAGATAATGCTTTGCATATTGATATGAGACTCGTTAGAAGTTCCATCCGATCCTGGTGGCAGGATAATGTTAACAACGTTCTTAATCAGTTTGGCATGGAAGAGTCCTGTGCTCATTTCCGTTTATCCCTTGCTTCGGTATGTCATCGTTCTTCTCGTTGGCTTTTTAAGTAACTCCATTTCTTGTCTTCCCTAATGAAGATCTCCTTTGTAGACTACACTATAGGGAGAACGAATCACGAGATTCTGTTAGCAAGGGGAACTTGAGATCAAAGCTCATATCTCTAAATTAGAGGATGAAATAAGAAACTACTGGAGAGCCTTTCTCTCAAAGATGCTGAAATAGTCAAATTGAATGGGGCGAAGGATTTTGTCACTACTGAACTGGGGAGGTCGAGAAGAAACAAAAGGCTGCATTGAAGATTGATTATGAGAGTTTGCGTGCCTCCTTTTTCTCTATCCCCGAGCAAACTTTGTTGCTTTAAGACAGATTTGGATCATTCCAAGGATTTAGAGAGATTCTGTTAATGAAAAAGGAAAAACTTTCACGAGAAATCGTCTCAAGGCCGAACGAGAAATCTCTACCAGAAGAGATGATGAGGCGGTCTTGAGAGCTGAGCTCAAAGTTGTCAAGAATTGACTGGTAAACTGAAAGAAAATAAGGACCTTTTATCTGAGAAGCTAAAAGCCAAAGATAATCTCCTCTCTCGTGCTCAGAATGATGTCCTTTTTGCTCAACAGTTGAAGGAGGATACTGACAAGGATTTATCATCCTTGCAATCCGATATGAATAAGAGTTGGAAAAAATCCATGGAATTGGAGGAGAAATTGGCTACTGCAGAAAATAGAGAGTTATTTGATAATGAAATTCAGCGAGTATCATCGTAAGTTTATTCAATTTTGAGCAAGATTCCATTCCATGGATCCTTCATTGAACTTTTATCAGACTTCCTATGATGAAGCGGTGGAGCTATATTTTGACAAATGTCAAGGGGATAAAGAAGAAGGTAAAGGTTCTGCTCCTAAAGAGATAAGGATTGATGTCTCTTGCTTGGAGGAGGTTCAGACTACAGCTTCATCGGAGAAGGATGCTTCCGATAAGGTAGTCCCTCCATCGACCATATCGGATCCGGAAAGAACTCCAGACTGTGAAATAGTCACACCGGGTCCAGAGCCGATTCCTGAAACAATCATACCAGATTCAGAACCGATTTGTGAAGAGAGAGAAAATGTTCCTCTCGATGAGATCACTCAAGCTGTCATTGGGATCGAAGATGACGCAATAGAAGGTACATATATACTCGAACTCCATCCTCTTCAATATCTGATTAAATGGTTCTTTACCCCTCCCCCCCCCCCCACTCCCCTCCCCTTTTTTTTGTTTTGTTAAAGCCACTTCCGTTGATCCGATTGGAGTTGAGACTCCGGGGACTGATCAAGCGGACACATCAACGGTTCTGCGTAGGAGGGAAGGTTAGCTGGATTTTTATCGTCTTCATTCACTTATACTTGAGCATTCCTCTTTTTGCTGCTGATATCGCTGAGTTAGTTGTTGTTGATTTTAGAGACTTAGGATTCCAGTCCGCCCTCAACACATAGCGCATCGAGTGTCGTAGAAGTAATCAGTAGATCTTTGTTTCTTCATCTCTGATTCAATCTTTCTGAAAGTTATTCTGATTCTTTTCCCTTTTCTTGCTAGATCGACCCGAGGTCAGACGGCTCCGAAGTGAAATCAAAGAACTGAAGATGGTTTAAGAGAAGATCTTGAACAATCGGGCGACGAAATCAAAAGAGGCTCTGGAAGCAAAGCGACTTGCAGAGGCCCATAGGAAGAGTGCAGCTAAATTAAGAAATTGGGACCTTGTTTAAAGGAATACCTTGTAGTCATCTGTGTGGGTCTTCATTTTGCTGTTAAGGCTTGATCATAATTGCAAACCTTATTACATTTGTATCTTTTGTAAGAATATTCTATGTGCCTTTCTGTCTCTTCTTCCTTCTTTTTTCCCCTTTTTGGGAATGAATGGAATTGCTACTCGATTTGTCTCCTATGTTTATTAAAGAATGACTCGCCAAACATCGATCCGTTTTTAAGAGTTCATATCGGGTCAGATGTTTTTTTGGAAGTCAGTTTACTCTTAAGACTCTATATCAGATCAGATGATGTTTCTTTGTTACGATATTGACATCGAAACCTGATTATGTTTTAGATCTTCATATGTAAATGGGCAGAAAAGCGTTGCAAAGCGACAGGTTCTTCATTCTTGCCTCGGTTTGAGTTAAATATCCCTTGGAAATAGGAGCAATTATTTCTCTTTATTGAGCCTTGAACTCTGATGCGTTCCCAAAGTGGTTTTAATGAGACATTCTCAACGAGGAGTCAAAAGGCGTTTCTATTGGCTTGAAATGAAGAGTCTGGCGTCTCTTAGTATTCTGTTTATGGCGCGCTAAACTACTCCCCACGATTTTCCATAGATCCCTAGTATAAATCAAGATGTGATGGTTTCCTTCATGATCATTTCTTTCTTAGTGCTTATGGGTGACAATAGTTGTCCTTCCTTTTACAAGTTCTTCTGCATTGGCGACAATTTCCGTCGTTTGTGAATTCCGAGAGCTTTTCAAAGCCATATGAGGTTTCTTGAAGAAGGGCCGATTAGGGTGCGTGGGCCAAGTGGAAATGTTGGATGGTGACTTTGTCATTGTCAAGGGAACTTGGAGATTTTCGTTTTACAAATGGCTGGGAGGACTTCGTAAGAGATCATCCCGGGAAGAAGGAGATCTTCTTGTCTTCGTCCTTCGGGAGGATGAATGTTTTGAAGTTCACATCCTCGGGGATAATAGGAATCGAGAGAAGGCATGGTAGCTTGGCAAACTTCTCACGCTCAAGTTCAAGGCAGCATGACATCTGCGATTTTGGCCCCCTCTGATTATTCTTAATTCCCGTATTTCCATTGTACTTTCGTGTTCTTGAGCAATGAATTTTTCTTTCCATCAATCTTTTTCTTTCTGGTCATTTCGTGTTTGAAGCATTCCAGCATCCTTGTGTTGAATGAATCTTCTTCTCTTCTTTTTTGGTGGGATTGTTTTGTGAGGTCGAGAGTGTCTGATCACCTAAGTGGTAAAGGACAGTAGTGCTTTTTTCTTGGCCGTCGATTTCTTGGGACCAGTATGGTTCGTTGATGTTATGAGGCGGTATGGTCTATTAGGAGACGGTACCCGGTATGAGATTTAAAAGATTGGCGTTAATCGGATGGTGGTATGGTCTATTAGGACCGATTATGGTCCGTTGGCGATTTATGATCGGGAACCCGGGTATGGTCTATTGGGACCCGATATGGTCCGTTGGGATCGGTATGATCGGCCGAGACCGGTATGGTCTTATTGGGACCGAAGAACATAATAAGTAGAGGAATGGGGTATGATCCTGCAGGCCACGACCGTTATGATGCAGCATTTGGGGATACGTATGGTAATTAAAAGGTGGATACGATATGGCCCGTGGGGAACCCGATTATAGAATTTTAGGACCGGGATCAGTATGATCCATTGGGAGCAATATGAAGGACCGGTATGGCTCCTAATGTTGATTTCCTTTTTCTTTGTTGATAAATGAATTTTTCTAGAAACGAAGTAAAGAGAAGAGAAAGTATAAATATATGGGAAGTAAACGATTTTATTGATAGTACCTCCGCAATTGTTCTAAATGGTATGGACGTTTAAGCCTGCGTCCATCCATTTTTGACAGCCAGTATGCACTAGACCTTACAATTTCTTGCACAATATAGGGGCCTTCCAATTGGTGTTGACTTCCCGTTCGACTCTTGTTACCTTGAAAGATATTCTCCTCGGCTAAGATCTCCAACACGAAAGGTTACTTCCTTCACCTTGGCATTATAGTATCTCTTGACTTTCTTCACGCGGTATCTTTCTGCTTTGCTCGAACATTAACACAATCTCTTTTTCTTCAAGAAGATCAAGTTAGGGCCCGGAGTTTGTTCTTCAAGTTTCTTCTAGAGTTAAGCGATTATGTTCTTGGTGTGGGCAAATTAATTTCTGTAGGGCAGAACTGACTTGACTCAAACTCTAATGAGAATGGAGTTTCACCGGCGATCGGGAGTTCGAAGCGATCAATCGTCCGATATGCCCATAGAGTACTTGGGATCTCCTCTACCCAGTTCGAACCATTTCGGAGGACCCTTGTCTTCATACTGTGGAGGAGAGTTCTATTAGTCACTTCCACTTGTCCATTTGCTTGTGGGTGAGTGACAGAAGTCAGTCTTGATTCTATTCCAAGATCTGTACAGAACTTCTTGAAGGCTGGATTGTCAAACTGGCGACCATTGTCCATGATAAAAGCCAAGGGTAGGCCGAAACGGCAAACAATGGATTTCCATAAAAAAAAAAACTCTGACAAGCTTTCCCTGTGATCGACGCTAGTGGTTCTGCCTCTACCCACTTAGTAAAGTAGTCGATCGCCACAATCAAGAATTTCATCTATCGGACAGCTACAGAGAACGGCTCAAGTATATCTACCCCCCATAAAGCAAAAGGCCTTGTACTCACAACTGCGGTGAGTGGTATCGGGGGACGCCGCTGAATATTGGAGTGACGTTGACAAGAATCACACTTCTTGTCAAATTCAATGGCATCTTTATTCAAGGTTGGCCAATAATATCCATGCCTCATAATTTTGTGACTTAATGTTCTTCCTCCCAAATGATCCCCCGCTATCCCTTCATGGATTTCCCGAAGGACATATTATAAATCCGAGGACCGGAGGCATTTCAACAGAGGGAGGGTGTAGGATCTTTTATAGAGCTGTCCATCCACCACACTATATCGGGAAACTCTGATGGTGATCCTTCGAGCTTCTTTGGATTCTTGTGGTAGAATTCCATCTTTCAAATAATTCAGGATCGGATCAATCCAACATGGCTCCTGATCGATATCCATAAGTTCTTCAATTAGTCGACAATTAATTTGTCCACAGTTTTACCTGCCAAGTATTGAGTGTTGACTAGTTGTTCAATATTGGCATTTCTTTGAGGCTAACTTAGATAGGAGACCGGCCTTGATTTTTTCCGCTCTGGGGATTTTGGAGATGTGGCATTCTTCAAAGCTTGTGGTGAGCTCCTCCTCGGTATAATGAGATCTCTCATATTCGGCCAATGTCCTTCTTCTCTCGGCCATGATTGGTATTCCCCTTGCTTCACCAATAATCTTGGTAGGAATGAAGTTCACCGACTCCGAAGAGGATCCCGGAAGTGTTTCTTCAATTTCCTTCAGTCTCCGGTGCAAGGTTCTCTCTATCTCACTATCAACTTCGAGCACCCCTTTGGAGTTCTTTCGGGTCATGCAATTAATACCTCATAGAGATATTTAGAAGACGAAGATTAGTATCTAAAGTTCAAATGTAGTAGAAAAACAAAACAACGAAAGAAAGTAAAGAAATAAAAGAAAATAAAATAAAATTACTAAAGTAGTAAATTCCTAAGCTTTCCTAGTAATCTAATTCTCCCCAGTGGCGCCAAAACTTGATGCGATAAAACCGCATAAGTTTATGCAGGTCGCGATGCAAGTAATAATCATGGACATAGAAGTCTGCGGTCGGTTTAGCCGATCCACGCGAGGAGAAAGAAGTACTAGTACCCACTATTTATCTACTATTTAGTCGATCCAAGGAAGCGGTTGGTTATGCTAGTTCTGAACTAATTAAATGGAAACACAAACAAGGGGATTGAGTATTTCTTGGAGTTAAACGATCATGAAAAGGGGATGCCCGGACAATCCCCCTTGGACTTCTAAAGTATAAATGCTCTTCTCTATCTCACTTACTTGATTAATTGTTGGCCAAGGGTTCCTATCGTGCTTTCACTCCCTCATCCCGAGGTGAGCTACTAATCCTAGTGCCCTTACCGATTATGTTCTCAAACCTATGTCTTGGAAGGATTATGGGAATAATACATCTAAAGGGCTCGCTCTCCTTAGTACCCGGGTTCTCGGTATACTCACAATCCTCTCTATTGGAGATGGTCTACACACGGGGAGGCATTCGCTTCTTCCCCCATATGGACTATGAAAATCCCTCAGGAAGCTATAGCGTAGAGGGATTAACTTACGTTAAAACATCCAATAGACTCAAACAATGAAATCAAGCAATCAAAATAGAGAAATAACATTGATTAAAACATGTCCAAGGGTTCACCAATCATCCAAGCATTTACAAAATTAGCCCTCCATGAAAGGGGGCAACAATCCCCTAACAAAGGTAAAAGAAATCAAGAAAACATAGAAATAAAGCTTGTCAATCACCCGTTAGTAGTTCCTTGACTCTCCTCCTTCAATTTCCCTTCTCCTTGCTCCAGTAGGCAGAAGGAAGTGATCCCCAGAGCTCTCTCCAAGGTCCTCTCTTGCCTAGGCGCTACCCTCTTGAACCCTCTCTAGGTCCACTTTTATACCCCGGGGTTCTTAGGGTGGGATTTTGCAAGTTGCCCCTGTCTAGGTCTGGTTTAGCCCTTGATTTAAGCGATATGCGGGCGTGTATCTGGGCGTATGTCAGTATATCAGGGCCAACCACCTTCCATACGGGCGATATACATGCGACCTCACGGGCTAATCCTCGAGCCGGTTGTAAATGCGTGCAGAGGTAGGTTGTCTTTGGCATCCTCTCAAGAGCTAGTATACTTAGTATATCTCATGGCCCATTATGCTAGCTACGTATATGGGTCCTTCTAGGTGTTGGGATCCCGGCTTCTCCCAAAATGCTTTCTTTTCCTCACGGGATCCTGTATTGTAGCTTTGTTGATGAAAATAAATCAATTTTGAGTATCAATGGGCAATAAATCTTCATAATCACATACCAAGCATATAGGAATATAGTATAAAACTATGCTCAAATGAACACTTATCAAATATCTCCACACTTAAAGGTTTGCTTGTTCCTAAGCAAAGAAAAATCAATCAACAAAAGAAAATATAAGTGTTCATCCTCTTGGCCATAAAAATTATACATGAATGTCATTCCAAATTCACCATCAAAATTTGCATTCACCCATTTCCATACCGGGACTTAGATTAATCTTGTGTCCTGCTTCAATGCGGCTCTAGATAAACATCTTCACTCCACATGCCATGTTCTAAAGTCTTAGCAAGACAAGCATACCCTCAATGGACTCTAGAAGATCCTTGAGGCCCTAAGTTTCAGGACAACCAACCCTCCATATATTGAGCAAATGGTGGACAAGTTCGAGAAGCTTTAAATTTTATGTACACATTTTTTTTATATATATTGGGGTAGGGAATCTCTAATGGATCCAACTTTCCCATACTAAAGATCAGTATAGAGTGTAAATCCTCTTTTTTTTAGGATGCACATGCTGTTTAGGCACCAGAACACCCTAGGTACTTAGAGGGTTACAGCTCCACCTAGATAAGTTCATACTTAGGAGTGACGTTTTGAATTGAGGAACACCCTGACCAAGGGCCGGGACCCCAAACTACTTCATCCCCATAAGTAGCGGAACATGTCTTTCTTGCTGGCCAATAACTAGACTCTTATGTAGATGCTATTCTATTCTTCTATTACTTGTCCACTAGGCTAAGTTATGAAGGGTTAGAAGCTCAACTAGTGCCAAGCCTCTTTGAGCCATTGAGAGTAATGCTTAGCAATTAAAGTCCAACAAAACATGGCAATGGGTTATCTATTGTCACTAGGGATTTTAATTTCACAAAGATTTTCTCTAGGTGTCCATGTTCGTCGTAGGAGAATCTGAAAAAAATTTTGAGTGCTATGACGGCGCACTAGGAAGAAAGTCATGTCATATGTGCTATCATAAAAATATTTGCAATGAATTTCATCAATAGTTCAATGATAGCTACCTATCTCCACTATTTTTTGAGTGCTATGACGGTGTACTTGGAAGAAAGTCATGTTATATATGCTATCATAAAAATATTTGCAATGAATTTCATCAATAGTTCAATGATAGCTACCTATCTCCACACTTAAAGTTTTGCTATGAGTGTACAAATATAAAAGATAGGTAGCTACCCATCTCCACACTTAAAATTGTACATTGTCCTCAATGTATGCTTGATAATATCAAAACAAAGCGAAGCAGGCATGGAGAAAGGTGAACTAAAACTTCCCGGTTATGTTGGTGTACTTATTTATTTGTCCACAATTTGATGCATGGCCACTACAGGGTTGGTGTTTCAACTTCCATACGCAGAAGCACGGGAGATCATTATAGCTCAATAAAAGATGAGAGGAAAGCATAGGAGTCTATAAAGATAAAAGGAGAATAAGTGTGGCAGGGCGATGCCCTTGCCATCCAAACATGGTGCGTAAATATTAATATGTCCACAAAACACAAAATATAAAAGAAAATGCATAATGAAATGAGTCTCATCAACACAAATGAAAGAGATGTGTCCAAATCCTCAAAGTGCGGGATCATCTGCTGGTGGTGCAGTATTTGGGGGAGATCACAAAATTTGGAGTGCCTTACGGATCAAGATGGATAGCTCATGATTGGTCTCCCAAGCGTGGCTGCTCTCAAGTGAGAATCATGTCCTAGGTGGCGAAGATGTCCGTTGATACTGCTCCCTCCAAGTCTGCTGACTTAGCTCCGGCTCATGGATTGTGGGAAGCTCACTGTGGCGGGAGATGGGGCTGTTTTGAGTCCTCAGTGAGACTCCCCTCATCACGGAGGCTGCTTAGGCTCAGCCAACTAATTTGTAGCTGACCTCCATCCCGTGCCCTACTTGAGCCCCATGCGGCATAATGTATTGCTCCATCCCAAGGCCGCCATGGTAAAATTTGAGGTAGCTCCATGTCCTCCGTCTTCTCCCTCGAGGCCCATCTGGCAGATGATGAGGCCCAGTGATGTAGGGCCCCATGATGATGCGTCCTCGGTAGGGTGTGAATCCACAGTGCGCAAATAATGTCGGCGGTACATATCCTAGATGGATAGAGTACCGGCTTGAATATCTTGTAATGGGGATGAAGAGATGGTGGCCAGTGACCCTATCTGTCTTTGTCGTCTAGATCTGCTGATGGGGCGGTAGCCGAGTGCATGGATAAAGCGGTGGGCTGGGTGGGACGTGAGGCTCGCCTTGTGGTTCGGTAAGCCCTCAAAATTTGAACCCAATAGCCTTGATGCGTATTGATAATATGGTCGGGAAAGAGGTGAGGAGCTCCGATGTTCCCAGAGTGTGGAGGGCCTCGGTCGTAGAAACCCATGAGCATGGCCCGAGCGGGGTGTAGCTCATGGTCCTCCCTTTCCCCAGAGGAAGGAGATGCGGCTATGAGGACCGCTCACGCGCGGAACTCCGATCAGCCACGATATGTCGAGGACCTCAAAGTAAGCCTCTCGAAGGTCTGCGTGGTTGATAGAGAACATCTTGTCCCATCCACCAACCCAGAGCATGCTTTGTACGGTCCGTGATCCCCAACATAGTGGCGGCGCCCCAATCTATATACGCGTTAAGCCCAAAGGGCTTGGCGGCCGGCACCGATAACTTGATGGAAGAAGCGGTCATCCTCGAGCCCGAGGAGCGGTGGAAGATCCTTAGCGGTCCTCCTTTTCTTGGAGGCGACAACCTTTCTCGGCATATCTACAAAGAGTGATGCGAAAGGATGTTTGTGCTAGCAAGAATTTGTGGCGATTTAATAGGACAATGCGCACAATGGCCCTTAATGGGCCTTATACTGGTCTTTATGCGGGCGTATGCCACCCGTATGGGGGTACCCAGGGGCCATACGGGCTGCTATCGGCTGTATGCGTCGAGAGTACTTGACGGTGCCGATCCCATGGCTTACAATCCCCTCATTTACACTCATTTGCATCCTAATCTCTTTCTAAACATCTATACACGCCATAGATCAACACATTCAAGCAAGAATCAAGCCAAAATAACATAAATTCATTCAAAACACATCCATTGAATCCCTAGGTTTCTAAAATGGTAGAAGATGGAGAGCGTCGACAAATCAATGCGTTAGGTTTGCATACCTAGGGGAGAATGAAGCCCAAAATAAGAGAGAGGTAAGCCTCGGTGAGGAGAGATCTCGGATCTACACTATATGGCGGAGGAGTAGGGGCGGCTAGGAGGTGATAAAGCGAAGGAAAATGTTCCCCTTTAAAACCCTAACCAAGATTTGTAGGCGGGCCATTATCTGGGCCGTATAGCGGCTCCGTATACCATACGGGGTGTGTCATACGGCCATGTATATGGGTCGTATGACAACACAATATACTTCCACAGGGGGCTCTATAAAGATGCAGTGTGTAAGGCCGTGCATATGGATACGTATGGGCACAGAGTTTTGACTTATACAACCAATCGAGGACTGGCTGACACGAGTCCTCCTAACACCCCTAATGACAATCATGTATTCTAGGGCTATCAATGGATTAATAACCAGCATGATGATACAAAATATAATGGAAATGGATACTATACATCTCAATCATTTATCTCAACCACATAATCTAACTAAAAAAAAAAGTTTGCACTAAACAAAAGAAGAAACATTTCAAGAGCTTGGGTTGCCTCCCAAGAAGCGCTTGTTTAACGTCACGAGCTTGACGTACCTTGATATTACCTCATGGGGGTTCAAATACCTTGTAGTTCTCATTGGCTCCTCCTTTAAAGCATTGTCCAAATAAACACAAACCCATGTTGATGTACATTGAGCAATCAGTTTTGTTCATACACAGGCTTCCCTTGAAAGTATTTTTGAGACAAAGGTTTCATGCTTACCCTGTTTCCTTCACCTTCTTCCAACATGTCATGTTGAGGAAAGGTTGAACTTTTGCCTTTTCTTCTTGACTTGCCCCATTTCCACTTTTGATGAAGGAGGTTCTCTTGGACCTCCTCAAGAGTGCCTTTCTTGTGTCCCCAGGTAGGGGTATAGTGGGTCTACCATAAGCAAGTCCTCAACACATTGAGAGGGATTACATCCATACGTCTAGACAATATGAAGTGTCATCTTGTGCCATTGAATGCCGCATTGTATCGAGGCGGTTAAAAACAACCTCTTGATCTCCCACCCTCAAGGCAAGCTTCCCTTGTGCATGATCTTCAAGAGCTTGGTGGTGGCAAGGAAAGGTCGCCCAAGAATGATGGGCATGGAGCTTCATCATCAACATCTAACAACACAAAATCTGCTTAGGAAAACAAATTGGTTAATTTGAACAAAGAACATTTTCGGCCTATCCTTGGGTCTCCTCATGAATAGAGTGCGACCCAAGCTGCCAAGGTCATTCCCGTGGGCTTAGGGTCTTGAGGCGAGCTTCATGTACAATTTATAGGGCATTACATTGATACTTGCCACGAATCCATGCAGCCTTGGTTACCCCTTCTCCAAGGACACACGGGACCACAAAACTACCCGGATCCTTAAGTTTCTTTGTACGACTTGTTGAATAATAGCTGAACATTGGGCATTGAGCATCACCGCACCTACATCTTCCAATTGCTTCTTGTTGGAGAGGAGATCCTTCATGAATTTTGCATACTTGGGCATTTGGGCCGGGGACTTCTACCAAGGCATATTAATGTGTAGTAGCTTCAACATACCCTTGAACTTCATCAATTGAGCTTCTTCCTTGTGGTTTTCAACCTCGTAGGATAAGGGGCTTGAGGTTGATAAGGGGTATGGGTGGTGCACCTCGAGGTTTTCCTTCTCCTTTCTTCTTTCATCGAGATTCTAGCAGAGCTCGGACCCCTCAACCCGGCCGGGGTGTTTGTTTGAGGTTTTGGAACCGGGAGTTCCACCTCTTTACCACTTCTCAAAGAAATGGCCTTACATTGTTCAACCCGAGGGTTCTCCTCCGTATTGCTTGGCAAACTACCTTGTGGTCTCTCGACGAGTGATTTTGCTATTTGCCCAACTTGATTTTCCAAATTATGAATAGTAGCTTGCAAATTCTGGATGATAGAATCATTGCTTTGCATGTACTTCACAATCACTTCTTCCAAATTGAACTTCTTCTCTTGAGGTTTTGGGGGGTGTTGGAACCCGGGAGGATACTGTCCCGCTTATGGATTCCCATAAGGATGGGTCCATTTAGGAGCATATGGTCAATATTGACCATCCGGTTGCCTTGGAGCATTCCCCATATACTGTACCTGCTCCATGGGAATCACTTCCGTGCTTACTATTGGACAGTTCGATGCCTGATGTCCTCCCCCACAAGTATTGCAATACATCATACGTAGGTGCGTGAGCTACTACGAGTTGTCAATAGCTTCAATTTTCCTAGTCAACATATCAAGCTTTTCACGAGGTGGGTGGAGATTACTGACTTTATCTATAGATGCACCTTTTCACTTGCTTGTCTCGAGTGGACCAATGGGCCTCATTACCGGCCATATCTTCGAAGATTTGCTCTGCTTCCTCTGGGTATTTGTTCCCCAATGACCCACCGGCGGCGGCATCCAACAATTGCCTCGTCGAATTATCCAAATCATTGTAAAATGTTCTCACCTTAGCACAGGGGTCTAGACCATGTTGTGGGCAACGCCGTAGCAACTCCTTTTACCTCTCATAAGCTTCAAAGAAAGATTCGAAGGGCCCTTACTTAAAAGCAGAGATGTCCAACCTTAGCTTTGCGGCCTTGCTTGGTGGAAAGTAGCGGCCCAAGAATTTGTCCAACATTTCGGCCCAAGTACGGATGGATCCCCGGGGGCAATGAAGTAAGCCACCTATATGCACCCTCCCTCAAGCTAAATGGGAAGAGTCTCAGCCGAATTGCGTCATCGGAGGCCCCATTGATATTGAACACGTTGCAAATCTGAATGAATTTTGCTAGATGAGCATGGGGATCTTCATCGGGCCTCCCATCAAATTGAGTTGTATTCTGAATCATGCTCATTATGATTGCCTTTATTTCAAAGTTGTTCATGTTGACATTAGGAGGGTGCCCACTTGAACTCCTCCCGGTATAATGAGATCTCTCATATTGGCCAATGTCCTTCTTCTCGGCCATGATTGGTATTCCCTTGCTTCACCAATAATCTCGGTAGGAATGAAGTTCACCAACTCGAAGAGGATCGAAAGTGTTTCTTCAATTTCCTTGGGTCCTAAGGTGCAAGGTTCTCTCAATCTCACTATCAACTTGAGCACCCCTTTGGAGTTCTTTGAGTCATGCAATTAATACCTCGCTTAAGATATTTAGAAGGCGAAGATTAGTATCTAAAGTTTAAATCACGGTAGAAAAACAAAACAACAAAGAAAGTAAAAGAAATAAAATAAAATAAAATTACTAAAGTAGTAAATTCCTAGCTTTCCTAGTAATCTAATTCTCCCAGACTTAGCGGCGCCAAAAACTTGATGCGATAAAACACTTAGCAAGTATACGAGATTAGTGTCAAGTAATAATAGTGGATATAGAAGTCGGGTTTAGTACGATCCACGGGGAGAAAGAAGTACTAGTACCCACTATTTATCTACTATCTAGTCGATCCAAGGAAGTGGTTGGTTATGCTGGATTACGAACTAATTAAATGGAAACACAAACAAGGGGATTGAGTATTTCTTGGAGTTAAACGATCATGAAAAGGGGATGCCTGGACAATTGGATCCCCCTTGGACTTCTAAAGTATAAATGCTCTTCTCTATCTCACTTACTTGATTAATTGTTGGCCAAGGGTTCCTATCCACCTTTCCAACTCCCTCATCCCGAGGTGAGCTACTAATCCTAGTGCCTTTACCGATTGTATGTTCTCGAACCTATGTCTTGGAAGGATTATGGGAATAATACATCTAAAAGGCTCGCTCTCCTTAGTATCTGGGTTCCCGGTATACTCCTCCCTCTCTATTGGAGATGGTCTACACACCACTTGGGGAGGCGTTAAGCTTCTTCCCATTATGGACTATGAAAATCCCTCAGGGCTCTCATGGCGTAGAGGATTAACTTCACATTAAAACATCCAATGGACTCAAAGCGATGAAATCAAGCAATCAAAATAGAGAAATAGCCAACATTGATTAAAAACATGTCCAAAGAGGTTTTCACCAATCATCCAAGCATCTACCAAAATTAGCCCTCCATGAAGAGGGCTAACGGAAAATCCACTTAACATAAAGGGTAAAGAAATCCAAGAAAAACTTATAGAAATAAAGCTTGCGCAATCACGATTAGTAGTTCCTTGACTCTCCCTCCTTCAATTTCCCTTCTCACTTGGCTTCCCAATGGCTTGAAGGCAGTGATCCCCAAGCTCTCTCAAGGTTCCTCTCTCTTACCACTATTTGCTACCCTCTTGAACCCCGTCTCTGCATCCGCTTTTATACCCCGAGAGGGGTTGCTTGGGGTTAGGGATTTTACCAAGATTACCCCATCCTAGGTCTACAGACAGTTTGCTCGGATTGCTTAACGATACTGCACAGACCGGTATTATGCTCTGGCACGTGTGTATGTACAGCCCATATACGGGCCAGACCACGCAGCATATGCGGGCCGTGCTCTACGGAAGCCTAATCCTGGCAACCGTTGTTAATACGATGCAGGTACGTGTCTTTGGCTTCGTATCCTCTCGAGGGGCTAGTATACGGTACGTATATGACACGCTTGCGTATGGCGCACCTAGCATTAATAGGTCCCTTCTAAGGTGTTTTGGAGTTCGCTGAACGCTTCTCCCGAAATGCTTTCTTTTCACTCTCGGTAGAGTATGCGTAAATGCGCGGAAGCAGTGTGATGGGTTGAGCCAACCATTTCAGGTATTACGGCACCGAAATAATAGCCTAGCTTCGACTCTCGGCTTCGGCACCGGCTGGCTTTCGAAAATTAAGCTTTCGAATAAGTTTAACAAGAAAGCTTCGGCTTTCCGATTTTAATTTCGAAAGCTTTCGAGCTCAAAATTCGGCTCGAAAACTTCGAAATTAAGAACTTAATTGCACCTAATTTTTTAAATCTTTCCGATTTAGTTTTTAAATTTTAAAAACTTATTTTATAAAATTAAATTTTTTATATTATATATTATATACTGTCCAATACTAAATAATTAAATATTTTATTTCATATATTATAATATTTATTAGATTTATTTACTAATTTTATTAGAATTTTATTGATTTTTTTAATAATATTTTACATTATACTATTAATATATTAATATTAAATTTCGGAGCTTCGGCTTCGAACTGAGCTCGTCAGGAGAGCTTCATTCGACTTCGAGCAGCTCGAAATGGTAATTTCGAGGCACTCGGGGAATTGAAGGCTTCGAGAAATTCGGCTCGAAAGCTCGAAATTCAGAGGTAGGCGAACTTCGAGCTTTTCAGAATTAGATCTCCGGGGAGAGTATTTGCTTTCGTGAAGCAGAACTTGATCGGGCAATTTAGCTGACCCTACTCAACAGGTCCTCGTATTTGTAGGCCTATTGATGAAAATAGAAAATAAATTTTTGAGTATCCCGATAGGTCAATAAATCTTCATAATCCACACATTACGAAGCATATAGGAATATAGTATAAAACTATGCTCGAATAGAACACTTATCGAAATTTTGCTTGATTGAACCTTGCGATGGGCAGGTAGAGACTTGGAGGTTTGGTTTGATTTTCAATTTGGAAATTTCATTACTGTCCAAAAGGCGAAGAAGAATATGATATCTATAGAACTCCGCGTATGCGATAAGGACTTCATTTCAGCTGATGAAGATTCCGAGATCTGAGAACATGATAAGCCTAAAAGCAGTAAATTCAGTGAGGATGGTGGAATACCCTTGGTCTTTTGTATGAGAAACAAAATTTATGCCGGGTCAGTGTCGCGGGGCCCTGCTTTCCAGAGGGGATGTGACGTTTACTTGCGATCCTACCGATTCTCAACCTATAATTTTTCCTTGATTTTAGAGCTCTCTCCATGCGTCTTACTGGACCTCCCGGCAATGAAGCCGATGGCTATCACATGTGTAACACTTGCGGCAGGATAATGTGTGTTGTGGCAGCAGGAGGAGGATAGAATTCGATGTCACGGCACCATCCGTGCTCCTTTTTGTGAGGAATTGATCCAATTTGCTTATTTCCCACACGATAGAGACTTTCAATGGCATTTTTTCAATTGCGATACACTCTTACGTAAAGTGCCCTTGTCTGATGAAGAATTTGCGAGAACTTTTTACTCTTCTTTCTCTTTATATTTGCTTGTGTCAACCCATTTGTTCATTGGTTGTGTAGAGCACTGATATCTTAGATCTACGAATTTCCGGACGAGGAGATAATGTCTTCAAGTGCTGAGGTGTTAAGGATGGGTAATTATGAAGAGTAGCTTCTGCTGTTCTTTTTCCGGGATCATATACTCCCCAGATGGTCTTTGTAGAGGGGCCTTCTTTACATCAAACCCAGATGCGCTTTCGGTGGATTCGGTTGAAGCCTCAGCTTTCCTCGAGGGTTTTATCACCTCTCGGAGCTTCCCTTTCCCAAATCCTCCATATAGTTTGTGGGTGTTGATTAGCCTTCTTTACGATTTTTCCTCCATTTTGCGTGGAGAGTCACTCTCTGTCAATGGGTTTGTAGCCCCTTCGTCTCTCTCCGGAAGGCTACTATATTTTACCATGTTGTGGCTTGCGGAAATCACGAGGAGGCCCGGTGGGGGGAGTTCTTTGGTGTGGGAGATCATTGAGAGGAAGGTCCATCCTTATTCAGCCCTTTTCTGACTATTCCCACAACTATGGCAAAGGTGTGAGTATCCAGCTTACATGCCATTGATCTCCCTTGTTAAAAGTGACACTGACTTATGTAGCGCTTGTATGGGGCTCTCTGTCGTCTTTGCCTACGAGATCCCGTGCAACATGTAGGATTTTCTAGCTGATCTCCATTCTTTGGCAAAATTACAAAAGAAAAGAGGTCAAAGGACATTGTTAGCTGTGTATGGTTCACAGGGGATACCCCTAGAAACTAGTCATGGGCGTCAGATTTAATGTGAGTGCTTGAGGAAAGCTCAACATATGATGGCCTCCGGTTGTCCAGATTGACCAAATGCGTCTCATCCGATAACTTTCCAAATGTTCACGGGGATCGGATGTGTCTCATCATAATAGGCCAGAACGATTTGTGAGGGAATTGCAGAAATGTTGAGGAAAAGAAGGGGCTTCCCAGAATTTCCCTTATAGAAGGGGAAGTGATGTGTGGAGTTTCAAGTTGTTGAACTCTGTCATCCTTTCGGACGTATGCCACTATCGCCCATGGGAAGGATAATGGTGATGTGAGTGAATCACTTGTCGAGGAGATGCAATCGTTTGGAATGATTGACGATGTGATGTGATCGGTCATGAAGAGAATGATCTGCGTCGATGAATAATAGCGTCCACAGAGATCCAATTGCAGCTTAGGTGATCGGAGTTACTGCGTCGTACACGATGCATCCGTAATGCCAGATGCGGAGAGCTGGGAGATTTCCATCTTTTCTGCCGTGGTCTTTGACTTCACGTCTCCTGAGGAAGTCTTGCGGCGATTAGATCTTTGATATCTTTGAATTAGAGCTTCAATAGAAGATTCCCTAGCCCGGTGTCTCATCGGAGAATGTGTTTGAGTGTTTAGGAGAGTGAGCTGCACTGCTCCGCTTCCCTTACTTTTCCTTGAGGGGAACGTTTGTGCATCGTGAGGGGCCGGTGGATTTGGGAGCTACTTGTACAGCGTGATACTTCTGAAGAGCTTATTTCAACTCTTTAGATCTCTTACGCGGCCGTCCTTACGGCCGATCCGGCATCATTACGAACTTCATTGTTTCTTTGGAGGGACCTCGACTCGAGGAGGTGGAACACCTTCAGCCCCGGAAAGGTTGCTAAAGCTCCTTTCCCTTCCTCTTTAGCGGGCTTGGAATCTCTTTGAATTTCCTACGTGTTTGTAGTAAAAGCCATGGACTTAGCTTGTTGAGCCTCCCCACAGAACGGAGCCGGCCAAAGTGTTAGGAAGCTAAAAATGTCAGGATTGAGATCCCAATTTTAACCAAACAATTGAGATTTACATATTGATTGGAATTTGGCTATCACAGGAAAATCAATCGAGAATCCAAAAGCGGAGAGGAGAGAGAAGAAACCAAACTACGTGGAAAAACCCCTAATCAATGGGGAAAAACAGCGGGAAAGAGAGATCTCACTATCAGTGGGTAGAATGTACAAGAGATCTTACAATGGTTCCATGAATGGAAGAGCGGGAGGAAAGAGAGAATGGATCCACGATTCCAAATGGTAGGAAGTAGCATTTAGCCCAGGATTAGAACTTATGCGAATGAGTTGTAATCCTTACTTGCCTTTTTATAGGCTTTCGGGTTGCATCTTTACAGACAGCAACTACTCGATTTAGTCGCATTAATTAATACACCGCACATGCATCCCCGGCTAAGGGGCGGCTAAGTGCGGCTAATAATCGTCCCAATTTTGTCTCAATTTTATCGAAAACTCTTACTTAGAAGGCGGTACTGCGGTATATTTCTTACAGAAGGCGGGGAGACTACGATATAAATAACTTTCCTCGGCCAGAGGAGGTACACTAACACGATTGACCACGTGTTGGTTTTGGGTGGAGCACTTTCCGATCCGATGAGTTCCACAATGATCTTGATATATCCCGGTTATACATCGGTCGGTAAAGCATATCATATCATGTTTGACACGATGCACGGGTAGAGTAAGGCTATATCAGGATGATCAATCATGGGTCAATGTGTTGGAACTAGGGGATCTTACCCTGTTACCTTGACATATGGCTTGCTTGGATTAATGCCACGTGTCCTACTACTTTCATCCCTATCAATAAATAAATAAATAAATATATATATATATATATGGGTAATCAATATAGAGCTAAAGTACCACAAGTCAAGCAATGCAGTAACATCTCTTTTTGAGAATAAAACTATCCACAGAGGTCACTTCAGAGTTCGAGTGCTAACTGTGTTAATTTCAACGAGAAGCCATTTCAAAAATGTTTCTCTGTTGAGGAGAAAATGGAAAAACAGATCAGAACAACCACCAAGTCCTCCACTTTTTTTCCCCTGTTCTTTACTCAATTGGTAGTAGAAGGCTATTGCCCTTGGCTACAAGAGAGTTTTATTCAAAAGTCCCCAACTCTCTCTCAGAAAGTGTAAAGAAGCAATATTTATCCCCATAGTCTTCCAAATAATCCCTTCTTATCTTTTCTTCATTTTGTTTTTCAAGAGATGGAAAGCTTCGATGGAGCTATGAAGACATTGTCCAAAATGATTGGATTGCATGGTACCGACTGGAATGGTGGGGAAGCTCAATCGCGTGGATGTGCTTTTTGAGTTGGCCTCACCAACTGCTTTGACTCATATATATGTCGAGGCATATCCAGGAAGGAACTTCTCTCGCTCCTGAGGGATTCATGATAGAAAATTACAAACATTAGAAGTAGCGCTTGAGAGAATACATCTATGCAAAGCAGTATTTCCTCAAGCAATAATGAAACAATACACAGATAAAACCAAACTATGTTCGCGAGTAAACCATGACTGATGCCAGTGTACCTTCTTTTGCTGTCCAGTCAGTGATATTGTGGAGACACCCTTAGAGAGTCGTTCTGGAATCTTCTCCTCCCTCCATAATCCCAGTTGCATGTTCTATACAACTATTTGATGTCGGCAGTTACAGTAGGATAATGCCCTCAAATCTTTAATCAAGGCCTGCTAACAAAGAAAGGTTAGGCATTATAAATGCATGCCCAGCTCTCAATCATACACAGTTTTGCCTTTCTCCAGAAGTTTCAAAATTCCATTAAGCGGACAAAGATTTCAAATAACAAAACTACTTCCAGACCCAGCCACAATAAAAGCATGCTTTTTAGCTCAAAATATTGATGCATTCTATTCGCATATTCAAAGGTTAAGAAACAAAGTCACACACCATGATCAATGCAGGCTTAGTGCCAACTATACAGATTTTTTTCCTTCTCCAGAAATTGGTTTCCAATTTGATCTTTCTCCAATTTGATTTTCAAACCACACTCTTTCCTTTTCTTTTTCCCACTCCAACAAAGGCATAAAGCTGTTGAAGGGTGCTATGCTTTTGAGCGAATTAGTTTTCAAGGGTCACCCCAGGCAATTTGCCTCATTAAGCTAGATGACAGTTAATGTTCTCCATGAACATCCTATTACAAGTTATCGAAAGCTTTGCCTGGCAACTATCAAGCAAAGAGTGGACGAGGTTTCAATGGGGTAAGTACATGCATTATTATCTTGTCTACATTCAAGATATTACATCCAAACAACATCAATAAGTTCTTGCTTCTACTCAGCTATTTTGGGTTCAAAAGATATAGAAAGAGCTTTTCTTCTTTCTATTTCCTTTTTCATTCTCACTGGGAGCAGATGGACAAAGTACGATTTCCAAAGTGATTTGTTGTCAGATTAGAAAATCCAATTGTTCATGGATTTCCTAATATCCCTTAAGATTTTTGTTCTATGGACCCCAAAGATTGAAAGTGTGTGTGAGTACATAACTTAGAAACATTTCTACCCCAAATTTGCAGGGTAGTTAATAATGAGATATCTGAGATTAAAAGGCAATAATTGATCACTCAAATACCTCATCAGGATTATTAGCAAACTGTAGTTTTTGCACTGCAGTATCAGTGAAGGGAATGAGCATGGCAAATATAATGCATAAGCTTCGAAGCTCTTTTACCCACTTAGAGACACAAAGATTTAGCCAAAAGAAACACCTGCATTACAATTTGAAAAGATTTTTAGTTCCAAAATGTAATAAGAAATCAAGTACAATGGATAAGATATGATTGAACTAGAGAGGATATTATCTTCTAGGTAAGCAGCCAAACAATGAGGAACAGATTATACGCAGAAACAATTTCTAAGTTAAATAAATTAAAAAAAAAAAAACCGACCTACTGCCAGAAATGCACAATGTTGTCCACCAAACAAAATGAATGATGAATTAGCTCAAGTTAGTGCTCTGTAGACATGTCCTGAGACAGGATTCAATTTACAACTTTCCAAGCTCTGTAAATGAGGAAGCCAATTTAATTGAAATGCCAGTTAGTTATACATCTTAATTTGTACGATTTTCAATCATTTGACCTTCTTAAATCCTAACTGCTAAAATCCTTCCAAGATCTCATAGCTAACCCATTGACCAAATTATTTCCATCTCTTAAAAAATAATTTGCGGGTAAAACTTCAAGTAATTTGTTTTCATTATGTTAGAAGTCAATGTTAATGTTCGATAATAATTAAATTACATGTACTCAGCTTGTAGCAACTATCACATAGATGAGACAGGTTGATCTATTTCTATCTAATGCCAAACCATATAACTAGAAAATATAAGCCCTTCAGCAATCACCAAACTAAAATGTAATAAAGCCACAAACTCATAACCACTTGTGTGGATGTTTTCTTGCACACCATGATATAAAAACTCACATAGCTTCAAATGCTACAATTAAACCGCGGTGTGCAAGAAACCTCAAGAGCAAGGTTCAACAAAAGCAACTTCAACAAAAGTTGTATCACAGACCTCTCAGCTTTCGGAAACATAAAACCTTCTGAGTGAGCTCCTCAACAAAAGCAACTTCTTCTGGTTTTCTATCCCTTCCAGGAGCGGCTAAATCAGATAAATCAATGCATTCTGCAAGATAGGGAAGAAATACGCTCAAAATAAGAAAACAAGGTCCAGAAGTCTATGAAAGTGATAAATGTATATGAGAAAACATATTAAAGAACCAATTTGCACATTTCAGCTCATAGAATACCTGTATTAAAAGATCATACAAGCGAACAAGCTCTTCTGGTTTTGTGATCTTCTCACTTTTGTCATCTCGATTCTTAGTGAATTTACTTTTAGCAATTGCAACCAGTAATTGATTGCGTTCTATTGTACGCTGTCCTAAAGAAACAGCACTAACTGCTTTATCAAGGCCATTCAAGTCATCTTTTACATTCTCTGCATTACCTGCTGCAACCTAAAATCAGAATTATTGTCAGGATGTCTTAATATAATTAACAAAATGGCACATTAACCAACCATGAATGGTAAAACTATTTGTTCCTAGTAGTAGTGTCTCAAATAAGATTTCTTTTGGGAACAACAGCAAAGAAATGATACAATAACATACCAAATGGATTTGAGGATGCAGCTCCTTGCATCATGGTATGCTGAAAACAATTTATCAAACATGGCCAGCCTCTTCTCAGAAGGAAGTGAATCTGTTACTGGACCATGAAGGTCTTTCTCCAGCTTCTGAGCTGATGAAATTTCTAAAGGTGAATATTTATACAAAATAAACATTTCACAAACTGCATAACTTGATCCTATTGGAAATTGGAGTTCAGGGAAGATAGGTCTACAACACATAAGGAGCCACATAACTAATGTTTGCATGCAGCAACAGAAAACTAGTAATAGGAAACATGATGTGCACATCCAACACAATTGTTAGCACAGCATCACTGGAGAGGCATCTATAACAGTTTAGCAAGATAAAATGGTTAATGTATTAGATCCAAATAACAAAAGAAATGGACACATAATATTTACAAGTAAAAACCAGCTCCTACTGGGTGCACATATATTAGAAAGGGAAACACCCTCTTAGACCTAGTAACTATGGACAAGATGAATATGTCAAATTTTCCACTCATCCATCCAGTTGATATCTGGATAAACAAATGAATACATCCTTTTAACATTAATCTTTTCTATAATCGGCTATAGGAGAGATGTTATAGATGAAGTACGCAGTTATATATGCTGAGAAAAATTTTAAGGAGATTCCAACCTACAATTTCATAAGAAAAATGTTAAAACAAAGTTTTCCATTACAAAAGCCCAACTGTCCAGCTGCAACTTGTCCTATGAGCAACCAAAGACAAGTTAAAATGAGCTTGCACACAATATCACATAATATTATGCATAATATTCTGATCTCACAAATAGAACTAAAAGACTATGTTTCTGATTTAACATGCAGAAAGTAGAAGACAAACACACAAGATACATTTGGAAAAATATATGTTAATTATAGATTGAGGTTTCACTAATGTACCAAAAACTATCCGAGAGTAAAACTTAACAGAAAAAAGATATTAGTATTTGGTTTTTTGAAGGTGAAATATGTAGAAAAGCCAAGTACCAAAAGCATACCTTTGAGAATGGAAACCCGAGGAGTCTTAGAGTTACTGATAGGAAATTTATGACCAAGCCAATAAAACTCTGTCATAAGAAGCTGCTTGTTGTGATCTTTCCTCGGCCATAACAGTCTGAATAAAACAATTATTGGAGAACATGAGGAAGGTAGAAATTGATATAAGTGACAAAAACTAACCACCTAATACAAAAAGTTTGACAACATCATATTGGAGAAAAATAATTTGGGAAAGAAAGCATCAAATTTAAATATAGCACAATGTTATGTGAAAATTGAAAAAGGCAATAACAGATAATAATCATCTGATAAAGGCTCAGTATTAATGTGATCATAGGCACATTGTAACTTTTACCAGAGCCAAAGAAGATAGCAATATACCAAGACAACTAGGTGACATATTGAAAAGAGTCTGAGGAAGGGTGATGCCATGGAAATCACCCCTACATCCCCACTTGGCACTTCTTTGAGGCAAAAGTTGTGATTGTCATGTTGAATTTTATGGGCAGAGATTACTTGGTGCATTTTGGAACATTGTTATCTTGCCTTTTGGAAATGGGTCCATCGTGATACAATTCACGTGTCTAAGACTATTCAGATGGAAAAGGAGTCAACTTAGTCATCCATTCAAAATCGTATAATCTAAACCTATTGACATGGGGGGTACTATTCATGTGAATAGCAATACAATTTTTTATGTGGTTCTCTTACGATGCTATCAGTTCCCAAATTTGGTTGGAATTGTCGCAGAGGTCCAAGCTCTAGTGTATAATTTGCTTTAGCCAATTGTATTTAAATGCAAAAAAAAACCCTAAGCAAAGCTTCCAAAGCCTGCTTTCCTTCTAGCAACATCACCTCCCCATTTCTTCTTTTTTTTTTCGAATTTTGCATAACTGCA